>JAZHYW010033044.1:0-65297 GCA_037355805.1 Ixodes ricinus | reverse complement strand
TTCTCTTCTTCCTTGGCATGCAACACACTCTCTGCTTAACACTCTTTATGAGCATGATCACGAATGGCTAATGTTTTTCTCCGCTTCCGAGTGTTTCTCTAACGTTTCGCACATTTCACTCTTTAAGGGCCACTAAAGTGGTTTCTGATTTCATCTGTTTATGGTCATGACTCGTGACTCCAGTGCATCTAAAAAAGGTTTTGAAGTAAAGTACAAAGTAAAGGAAAGGTTATGCACTTCAATTAAAGTAGTAAGTTCGCGGGTCGCAATGTACATGAAGAAAGCAATCAGTACCCCATAAGAAAAAATCGTTCTCTGCTCAAGCCACGTTTTACGGAAAGAGTGGTAGTGTGTAACTTAAGGAGAAATATATTTATAGAAGGGGGCAGTGGTCTTTTTATTTAACTCTACCTAAAACATCGTGCCCGAGGCCTGCCTTAGCCATAGAACGCTACATCGGTGCTGGGGAGACAGTATCATTGATGTGCCGCGTTAATCGCTTACGCGTGACACCCGCCAAGTATGCAAGAGAAACATCGCGCGGACAGAAATCGACACGCATGAACCACTACACGATAAAAAAACAGCTAATTCTGCCTTGTTCATTAAAACAAGATGAAACTACGAAAAAGTGGAGGTCATCTGGCCGCCAGGTTTGAACCATAGCCAGAAGAACTTGGTTAGTTTGTTATCTAAGGAAGCCTAGCAGACACGCTTGCACAGAGTTATCCTGTGCATCTCACCATTCTTCTTTGTTCCTCTCACCAGGAGCGCACCGATTGATGCAGTGATATTCCGAACCGACTTCGATATTCGACATAGCAGAGGCAAATGCTTCAACACCGGGCCAAGTGTCTACGTCAGAGCTTCTAACGACTACGAAGTATCACTGGTGAGAAACCTAATGTACTTGTGATGCTGTATCTCTTAAGATTAGGCAGTCCATTTGGCGAAAACAATCGAAGATTTAGTGGTCGCGTTCAGGCTAGACTTTAATGCGATTTTTTACGTTATTCGTGGACGCCGAACTAACATAATTTCATTGAAGTATAGAAATGAGTGAATAAAACTGACAGCAACAAAGACGCTACAATAATGAATTCTTATATATTGATAGGACACGTAAAGTGCAAGGTAGATATTATTTGTTTATTTAATTTGTTTTTAGTTTTTCCAGACGCTCCGTTAGAACGGCTAGATATATACTGCCACACGCTTGTGGAATGCCGCAGATCGTGCAATCTAACGCTGCAGTTAGCCCAACCGACTAAAGTCTATTCATTTGATTGCTGCGGCCGTTATACCAAGATATGTAACAAAATCGCTGTAATTTTAGTACGTCGATCTCTAGCACGTTGCTGAGATTCGTTACCTTCCCGTAAATGTAGAGAAATTCCGTTACAATAACTATCTAAATGCAACAAACTGTATCGTTGCCTTAGTTTTGTGTTAGTTTTGGATATCAGTATTATAACGTGTCAGGCATGAGATGCGGTTAAAACTCTGACAATAACAAAACTGTCAAAAACAGATTTTGCATAATTTATTTTATCCTTGGTTTATGAAGCTTGTATAAGCCAGCGAGGTCCCGATTGCCATGTAGAGTAACCTTAGCGTGAGTAGTTCTAATCAAACAACACGTAGCAAGGAACGTAACCTCATACAAAATGGTGAAATTCAGTAACGAAATATTTGTTCGTTAGTTGTCTTAGACTATACGGAGGACATTCGTGCGTTACTGAAAAACTAACAGGTTACCAGTAACGTCGTCACTTCTAACGCGTTGCTTTCAGCGCTCCCTCTAGCCAGAGCTATATCCACTTTGATCTAGCGAATGTTTACACGAGAAACGTCCGCCACATTAGGTTATTTTACGAGAGAACACGATTTGGTTACATGTACGTGCAGTTCGCTCAAATTTTTTTTTTAATTTATGACTTTAGAAGTGAAGCCGCGCACTGTGTCGTAGAATATATAAATGCTCTATCCCCGGTATCCAAATTCTTCTTGCCTGATCGTGTACGCGAGTGGTGGGCGTATTTTGAGTTTTTATTTTTGTCTGCGGGTGTTCGCGATCTCATGCGTGGTTTGAGTTTGTCTTACGCATATCTTGCCGTGACAGGTGTGCATACCTTGTCTGGTCATAGAAAATTCCCGAGTTAGGAATTTTTTGTTACGAAAACAGGTGACCGACAAGTAAAACTTCAAGTTGACAAATTACTACATAAGTTCACCAACACAAAACTTGTGAACGCATCAAGCCCCGCACTGGGTTGCAGTAGAGTGTTTGAAAACCTCTCTGGTATCTCATTTACGCGACGAATCTCCGCGGTTCTTAAAAATTCCGATTTTTGCAGAAATCTGTTAACTTTTGTGTTCGCGGTTTGCAGAGTTTTCAATGCGCGTCTTTTAAAAGTACCACCAGTGCCGTCTCGATTTAAAAAAAAAAGTCTCCTACGGTCACTCGTACGTTTGTGGGGTTAAAAAGTTTATGAGAAGCTGTAGGGCCATAGATATTGAAAGATATACGTTTTATTCACTGCCTGTTGCAGAAAGCGCTAAACGGATCCAGAAAGCGCCAGCTAAACCTACGCGTCAATTACCGAAATGCAGAACTACCAATATGCCAATACACGTGATCATGTCTGTGTTGAAATAGCGGGTAGCCCGGTCAACAACACTGAAAGGTGTACATTGGCAAAATATAAGCGTTCTTCAACCATATATAATTTATTACTTAAAAATATAAAAATAAGTTACCAAAAGTAGAGCCACCACAACTTTGATAATGAGCACTCTTATTGCCCACGTCAAATGCATATACAAAGGAGCTTCTGACCTCTGACATCTCTATTGCTTTGCTTTATTGTACAGGCCAGTAAACATGTATAACACATATGTTTTAAAGTAAAAACATGAACTTGAACAAAATTAGAAAAAGAACAATTCAAAATAAAATAAACATTGCAAAAATAATGCCAAACGAAAACACTCTGAACATTTAGAATGGTACAAAGATAAGTCAACTTGGCATATTCGGGTCAACATTTCAGCATCCTCAAAGGTAAAGGTGTAGCTCACAAGAATAATAAGAAAATAGAATAAAAAATTTACAAGTAAATGAAACAAGTAATCATATTTATCTTCTAGTAAAAAGTTGATTTAAATTTAGGCTTATTGATTTGTTCTACTTACCTGCTCATAATCTCTTTCATTAAAAAATGCCGATAGAAACACTAGTGTTGGTTGTCTAGAATGGCGATAGCATTCGTTATGAGACTCACGAAGCAGCTCACAGTGAATACCACGACGGAGATTTTGACTAAACAGTTTAATTTATTCATTCCATTTAGCCGCTAAATTTAGCGGGGAAACTGAACTGGAGCGTCGGCCACGTGACGTAAATTTTCTGCTAAATTTAGCGGGGAACCTGATTTGGTGCATAGGTCGTGCAACGTAAAGTTTCCACTAAATTTAGCGGGGAAATGAATTTCTGTGTAGGTCCCTTGACGTCAGGTGAAGGGACGTCAACTTTGCGCGAAACTTAGCAGGAAACTGAACTGGTGCATGGGTCACGTGACGTCAATTTTTCAGCTAGATTTAGCGGGGAACCTGATTTGCTGCATAGAATATGTGACATCAATTTTCCCCCCAAATATAGCGGGGAGACTGAATTGGTGCATAGGTCGTACAGACAATTCTTCCTCCAAATATAGCAGAGAAACTGAATTGGTGCATCGATGACGCGATGTCAATTTTTCCGCTGAATTTAGCGGGGAACTTGAATCGGTGCATAGGTCACGTAACATAAGTTTTCCGCTAATTTTATCGGGAAACCAGGAACTGCCCCTCCCTCTGCCTACTGCATTAGAGGCCAGATACCTAGATTATAACATACTTCTATGACGATTATCACAATAACGCTATTGAATTAAAACATCCACATCTACATCGTACCGGAAAGGCACAAACGCAAACTAATATACTTCCTGGCAGTCGACGCATTCGAAAAAAGTTTTCCTACTAGGCGCTCTTTCGTTTTTGATGCTGGCACTTCTTTAGCTCCATAAGAAAATTGGGATGCGCATCACGACAAACATTCTAATCAAACTGATGTTGATTAAATAAGAGTGCGGGAAGAAAACTGCTGCAGCTGCTCTGTGATTTTTGCGTCGAGGTTGTTGTTGCAGCCCGTCTGTTTGTGAATAGCATTCTTATTCCGGTGGAAGACTTTCTCGGAGACATGGTAAAAAAAAAACAAGATTCTTGCTTGGAACAGTCGAGACACCCTCCTCGAAACCCCAGGACAGTGTGAAACGTACCGCTTTCTCAGTGTTTTCTGGGTCTACATTAGCGTTTCTGAAAGCTCAACACGACGTTGATTTTTATGATTATGCCGCGAGGTAGCTTGACATGTAAAATCAATGCGCTCTCTATTGGGATCGGCATTACGAGGCTCTCATCTGGGTCAGCTTTCCAAGTGCTGCCACCTACTCCTTCCTGTACCTCTTTAGGAACGGAATAACGGCAGTTCGCCAAGAAGGATGCTGAATCGTCGATGGAGTAACTGCTGTGTGTTGCTGAATTCAATTATTTTGACACGCTGATAGTCCTAAGATCAATCTTGCACTGTTATGGCCTTGGAATGGAAAGTTTACACTGACCACAGAGAAAAGATATTCTAACACCTCCTGCGTGAAGCGGCTAGTAAGTAAAAACTACGGTGAAGGAAAACCATTTAGGTGATGACTCTTTGTCAGACGTGGCGGCCACATTATGTTGGGATCACCGAGCGCTTCAGTCATACGGAGATAGATGGCGCCCTAGTATGGAGTCCCTACCAAAGCGACCGTTCCGGATGTTGCTCGCATCGGCGGTCCCGTATTTTCTCGCTCACCGCTTCTTGTTGTACCCACAGTGGAAAAAACACATTTAGATGATGACTCTGTTTCCAACGCGGTGGCCACATTATGTTCGGCGCACCGAGCGCGTTTCACTGGCACGGGGATAAATGGCGCCCAAGTATAGGGTCCCTCCCAAACCGACCACTCCGGTTGTTTCTCTCAGCGGTGGTCCCGCATTCCCTGGCTCACCGCTTTTTGTTGCACCTCATCACCGCCACACCGCACCAAGTCACCAGAGTTCGTAAAGCTGTGTTCTCTTCCTTCTTCTTCTTCGGGTTAAGGCTTGCCTTGGTGCACGATGACGGCACCTGTGATCGACGCAGCACCAAAGCAAAACACGAGGCTTGCCACTGGCCGCACACCATCACCACACCACCACACCCCAGAAAAAGGCAAGTACGCAACGCCGCCGATACCGTGGTCGCCAAGGAGGGACCTCGTGCCGCAGCGACCTCCGCGGCGGCGCGGAACTAACAACTCCTGGTTCGAGGCTAGCTTCGAACACGATCTGTTCGCTCGCTCCTCGCGGGAAGAGCAGCCAGTGGCATCGCCTAAATGTGTTTGTTCCACCGTGGTACAAACGCATCCCTCTCCATGAAGAAGGATGTTCTGTAGGGCAAAGATACTGCATGTGCTGAGCAGCACGCCTTTCTGCACTGATTTCCACACACCATCCTCGATATCATCCTCTGGAACATGACCATGAAGAATTCCAGAACCGCCACCCTCGTCTGGTAACCCAGGATTTGTCAAGCTGAACGCCACGTCGTCGTGTCTGCTGTAGATCATGTCGAATTAGTTGTTGAAAGTTCTAAAAAAGCAATGCCGTCGATATCGATTGGGTAGTCTTGAGGAGTTACGTTACTAGTTCTTTAATGGCACACGCTGTTTAATCACTCATCAAGTCAACTGTATAGCACTCCTCCATTTTTCTGAAAGACACTGTGAGAAGTGGGTGTCTGTGATGTGCAGTGCGAGCTTGAACGTTTTTCTTCTTTAGTGGGGCATCAACTCCTTCGCAGACCACAGGTGGACCACATCTGACTGCAAGTTGCACTTATCGACAACATCGTGATAGAGAAACTTTTTCTGAAAGCGGCCGAGCTGGTTTTTCAGATTTGTTATATGCGGAACGTCGACGAGTACACCCAGACAAACCCTGAAATGTTGTCGGGATGGGGCGTACTGCAAAACAAAACCCCGAAAATCATGTGTCCTTGTTTTCTGTCCCTATGTCACTTGTGACAGCAGATCACATATAATCCTAACTCTTAACGCTATCTCACGAAGTCTGATTATGTTTGCACATTCGCTTCCGCTGAATTAAGTACCAATAGAGTGGTAAGCAACAGCTTGCTTACACCGGGAGGACACACCTCCAATCATAAAGACTACATAATGATTGGCCGAAACTATAGCAGGCTTCTTTGCACAAGATGTTTGGTTTGTTGGTGCAGGATTTTGAGCACAAGATGCCGCTTGAGTGTTTCAGAGGAGTAGCTTTGTAGAGCGAGATTCTCCATCTCTGTTTTCCAATTATGTTGAGCCATGAACAGTTTGGGTACTCACATCACACTGTAGTTCGTACTGGAGCTGCATCTCGTCCAGCATTGGTACACGATAAACAAGCAGCGCACAAATAGCAGGACAACAGGAAAGACACACATAGAACAGAAAAACGCTAACTCGCAACTGGGATTTATGAGAGAAAGACGTAAACGACGATTATATATAAAAAATTAAAGGACGAAGCGCGATATATTCAAGCGATGAATATTTAAAAAAGTAAAGAGAAACTAAGAAAAATATAAGAAAACTATAAAGGTGCACGCATAGGGCTGATATAAGTACAGGTAGAACTAAGGCAATAAAAGCACTGGCCACGAAGAGTACTTACATCTCACACAGTGTTATTGATGCTTGCTAACACAACAGCTCTTTAATTTTTCGATATGATACGATTGCAGGATTTCCACAGTGCACCGATTTAAAAATTTTCTTAAAATTTAAATTTTTTTAAATTTTGGTGTACGCTGGCTGTAGTATGAGTGGTGTGGAAGGCATCTTTCTAATGCGGTATGGAGGAATAGTAGTGTTCTCGGGGGCGGCCGTTGACACACGGTTCAGTCTGTACATTAATTTTAGCACACGTGAGGGGCAATTTAGTCACAACACGTGTGCATGAAGCGAAATGTCGCTGGCGTCGTTTTGTGCACCTGGGTTTTGAGCGCTTTTTTATTTTAGAGCACACTTGAGGGCGAATCCTGGCCATCGTCTTGGGGGCTCAAAACACCATCAGAACTTTATAGTAATTTGCATGTTTTAGAGCGCACCTCCTAGGCGCCCATTTCCGGCTTGAGCGGCGTCGGCGTCGCCGTCGGCGTAACGCGTCAACGTGACGCGTCGGCATTGCCGTCGGCGTAACCGTAACGCGTCGGCGTAACGCGTCGGCGTGACGCGTCGACGTCGCCATCGGCGTAACGCGTTGACGTGACGCCTCGGCGTCGCCGTCGTCATAACCGTATCGTGTCGGCATAACCCGTAGGCGTGACGTGTTGGCGTCACCGTCGCCGTCGGCGTAACCATGCAGTGTGTTATAGGAAACGTCCCATAATGCACGGTGGTGATGCGCGCGTTGCATTATGGGATGTTTCCCATAATTCACTGCGCGGGAGGGAGGAGAGAGGAGGGGAGAGGGAAGGAGGCGGGGAAGAAGGAGGCGGAGGGGGATGAGGAGGAGGGGGAGGGGATGAGGAGTAGCAGGGACGATGAAGAGGGAGGAGTGGTTTACCCTTCCCTCAGTACCCTTCCCTCGTTTTCCTCAAGAGCTGCGCTCTAATTCGGCGTTGCAGTGTGTCGTAAACGTCTTTACTTTTCTTTTAAATTGGGTGACAGTTTTGTGGGCGTATGAATCTACTACCGGGCGACCCCCCCCCCCCCCTTACATTCGGGCCTGCTTATCACACTCCTTTCAACTTTGCTTCGCAAAGACCCCATACACGAATGGACAATTGGTCTAGTTGGTAATCGTTCATGATGAAAGACAGCGCGGAACATAAAGACACAGAGGAGAAACACATACAGGACAAGGCGCTAGCTATCAACTTTCCTTATTTTAAAAACACGAGGGTATGGGGTCTTCTTTTTCTTTCACTCTGGTGTCGCCTCCATTTATTTCACTGTGGGGTCACTTCTTTGTTGCTTTCTTCGAAGAGAAGAAAACGAAAGAGAAGCTTAGACCTTAAATAACCTTTCCTTCGAAGGAAAACAAAACGACCTTACAGTGAAAAGAAAAAGAAAGAGGCGACACCGTAGTGAAAGAAAGCGAAAACAACATGCCCCGTGTTTTCAATATAAGAAAGTTCATAGTCAGCTCCTTGTCCTGTATGTGTTTCTCTCCTCTGTGTCCCTGTGTTTCGCGCTGTTTTTCATCATAAATTACCCCATTACATCTAATAATACACGCTGTAGAAACCCTGAAAACTGTAGAAGTTGCAATTGATCATTAAAATGTTTTTTAACGTATGGTAACAACAAATAACCAGCTGCGGCACTAGCGTGGACAGAGCTGTAACCCTTTTTACAACTTTAAACTGTGATGACGTAGGATACCTTTTTTCAGTGCAAGAAGAAAGGCTTGCACAGGTGATTTTTATGAAGAGACAGTGAGATATTCAAAAATTGTAAAGATGCGTCCTTGTGTTTCGCAAAAGTGAATGCGAGACAGAAACCACTCTTGTCACACATATCCAAAGTGTGGTAGGCAAAATTGTATTCTGTGTCTTTAGAGTACACAAGTAGAAAATCATCAATATAACGGAAAACCCCTTTCTACGGGAAGGATTCTAACACAGTCTATGATAGCCCAATCTACCCTTGACAAAAATAATTATTCAGGGCAGATTTTGTTATGCCAATGCAGACCTATACGTTTGTATATGAAGGCCGTTACTACAATAAGTGAACATAAAATTCAAATAAAGCTTTAAAATCTCTAAACTTATTCTATTGATAAGCCACTTGTATTTCGGAAAGATAGTTCGCCGTCATCCTGAATACAAAATTGAGCTGAGGTGAGCAAAGTATAATATTGAAGGAAGTAGCAGAGAACCTGGACGGCTACACTTAAAACGGCATGGTGGTTCTAATTGTGAGACTTAAAATACTCGACCAATGCATCAGAAGTACGCACCATAAAACGGATCGGCAAGGCGTAAATTTGATAGGTGTATTTGAAGAAAAGCATCAACCTGGATCTGCGACAAACCACGTTAAGTGACTATAGCACTAAATGGGTACGCATCATTATGTGTTTTAGCTCTAACGAATTTCTCAAGGTTTAATCCTGCTGCTTTTTTATGCTTTTAGCTACCTTAGTCAACGAGCTAGCTAGCTGCGATCAGTCGTATACGTGTGTTTTTATACTTTCTTTTAGTTTCCATAATATCTTCTTATATTTGAATTATTCATGTTATGATTGCATTACGCGTCGTATTTCTTTTTCTTCTTTTTATGTCTGGACGTCGTTTTGTCCTTCCTTTGATCAAATATTTTTCGAGTGAGCGATTGCATGTTCTATGTGCGTCACTCCTGCCCTTGCATTTCATGAGGTCGAACATTCAAAAACGAATACAGGTTCCAACTAGATACCTTGAATGGCACTTCGCTGGTGCGCTCTAGCGGCAGGGCATCTTTTTGTGCCAGAGGAAGATTGTAAACCCGTTGACCCGCAGGCAAAGTGCAGCTGCAGTACCTTTGTTATCGTAGCAAGTGACGATGGGCTTTCGCGGTTAGGTTTTTTTTCCTACAGAACATATATAAATTTGTGTAAAGACTGTATGTAGGTCTTGTGTGGTAGTTTTCTTTTCTCGGGTAAATACACTGTTCCGCATCTGCAACTTCTCGACTTTCCCCTTGTGCTGTTCTACGCCTTGGTCTAGATTGGCCACCTTCTGCTTCACTTGAGCCTCGTGTTACAATACGTGGATGTCCTAGAATGTTTTATTGGAATCGTTTACTGCAGCAGAAATATAGCAATTATAATTTAATATACAGGCAAACACTATTCAAATGCCTTCTAAGTGTTACCCTAAAACACTTATACAGCACTTGTCACCGGGAATATTCTCCTACTGCGTGATGCGTGTTGAAAACTGCAGGCTATCAATCGCACAGAACTGGCTGAATTTCTTATCTGAATCGTAAAACAATGCACCCATATCTCAAGGGCAGACTGACCTGAGGGTGTTTAGACATTAATGTTTAATTTTTTTATTACAAAGTATAGCGGAAACACACGGAACAAAAAAGACAAGACGGAAAATTGCTTTTTCCCGTCTCTGCTTTGTACTTATTAATCATCATGCATTACTAACACGCCCAAACTTCCATTTTGAACAGTCTAATGTGTTTTTTTTCTCTCAAAAGATTCCTTTCAGGTGTGGTGTAAGGAATAGATTATGTATTGTTTGACGGCGTGTGCACTAAGTTAAATTTTGTATATTATTACCTCAAATTACAAAAAAAAAAAAATTATTTCATGCATCGGAATATTTTTACGTGCGTGGCTAGCCAAGTAGGCAGCGAGCTTGGCACCCGCGCGCGTGGCCGGAGTTTGACTTTTGCCCCCGCTTGCCGTTTTGTTTCTTTGTACACAATTCTACATACTTTAAGTGTGTAAGTAAGTAAACGTTTTAAGAACGTTAGAAAGCCGTGTAGCTTCTTCATGATCGAAATGTGTACTTATAGAACGAACAAAGGATAATACTTTCAGCTCCTAGTGAAGGCTTAAAGGAAGCTGCCCCGCGCCGCATAAGTGCATCTCGCCGGACCGCTTGATCCTGCTGCTGCGTCGTCATTAACGCCTGCGAGGCCATCCTTCTTTTCTTTTGCTTGTGCACAATTTCGTCCCTTTATACAATCATTTGTTTTCAGCTTTTTGTCACGTTATAAATTGTAATTAGTAACATTTTCATGGAGGTGCGGGGTGCCCCATTGCATGCCCCTAAAACGTACCCCTCCGAAGATCTGTTGGGCTTCATCTTTTTCAACACCCAGAAAGCCGATCTCCGTCAACGAACCCGAAGCCCGAGCCACCCTCCGCACCAGAGAACAGCAACTTGAATTTTGTCTTTCAATTTAAGAAGCCGAAGACCAAGATGACAAAGATGCCCCAGAAAAACCCGGCCGCCCCTTCCATACCATACCTGCCCGTGCGCCAATGCGCTCCCATGGCGAGATCCACGAGAACGTCGATGAGTGTATCCAACACTACAAGCGCGTGGCACTCCACAACAGATGGACTTCTGAACCGTACTTGCACAACTAGTTCGAGAACCACGGATGGACTTCTGAACAGTACCTGGAGTACTAGTTCGAAAACCACGAGGCTTCGCTTAAGTCGTGGGACATCTGCGTGGCCGAGTTAAAGCGGACCTACACGAGCCAACACCAACGGTAGCGGGTGGAGGATCTGCTTCAAATATAGATTCAGCTAGGCCCCTAACGAAAGAGTAACCAGCTACGCTGAAAATGTTCTTCGTATATTTGCACGCACGTACCGACAAGCCAACGAAGAGAAAAAGTGGCGCTTTCTCATATAAGACGTGACGAGCGAAATGTTCGGCGCACTTGTTCGAAGCGCTTCTACGACCGTTGAGGGCAGAGTGTCGAACCGAAATTTTTATCGGTTCGGTTCCGGTTCGGTTCCGGTTCGGGTTCACGGATTTCGGTTCAGCTCCGGTTCAGTTCCGGGGAGCGAAAAATAACGGTTCGAACCGGTTTGAACCGGTTCGAACCGGTTTGAACCGCTAAACTGAGAATATATTTTCCGCGTTCCTTTGGCAATAGGCACTTTTTCAAGAGTGAAACGACTAACTATATATGAATAAAATAGCGCGAAAAAGACAAGGACAAGAAGTATACAGGACAAGCACTAACTTTCAACTAGATTTACTCAGGAAAAGCAGGCATATATACACACACGACAGGCAAAGCAACACTACATAAAAGTTGACTAATTTTTTGCACGATCATTCATAAACTGAAACTCATTACTATGAAGAAGAATAGAAGTGTCGCTGACACAGGCCGTCCCACTTTGTTTTTATAAAGAACGCTTCCAATAGCTCTCGAGCGACCGTCTCTCGGCTTCTACCCAGAATCTTTATCTGCTGAAATCTTGGCACGCAGCCACAGGTGTTGCAATGAATGGGCAAATGCGAGCCATATTTATTTTTTACAGATAATGCGTGCTCCCGTGATCGGTCATTGATGCACCGCCCCGTCTGGCCGATGTATACTTTTCCACAACTCAGTGGAATTTTATAGACCACACCCACTGTGCAGTCCACGTAAGGGGTGACGTGTTTCTTGTCACAAGGTGCTTTTGCCTTCTCATCAGAGATGCGGGAGCACAACCCAGCCAACTTGTTTGGGGCAGAAAACACAACGGGAACATCGTAATTGCTTGCCACTTTCTTCAGATTGTGGGCAACCTTGTGGATGTACGGAATAACTTCTGGTCTTTTTGTTCTCCGCCTCGTTGGGACCTTTCTTTTCAACTCCTTCATTTTCTGTAGGGCGGTCTCCGCCACAGAAACCAAGACCGAGCACGGGAAGCCAGCCAACTCCAGTCTAGAAATCTGATATTTAAAACTAGCATCCGCCTGGTGGTCACAAGACTTCAGCAGTGCAGACTCCAGGCACGAAGTTGCAATGGCTCTCTTAACCGTCTTCGAATGAGCTGAATCGAAAGGAAGTAACTCTTTCCGGGCGCGAGGTCGATACATCCAGCACACACGTCGCTCGTTGATGGTGATGTTAATATCTAAAAACGGCAAATGATTGTTGTCAGGGAGCTCATGAGCTCAGGGAGCTCATGAGCTTTGCCTGTCGTGTGTATATATATGCCTGCTTTTCCTGAGTAAGAACTAGTTGAAAGTTAGCGCTTGTCCTGTATACTTCTTGTCCTTGTCTTTTTCGCGCTATTTTATTTGGTTAACTAAGATGA
The DNA here is from genome assembly GCA_037355805.1 of Ixodes ricinus. Classification (NCBI taxonomy): domain Eukaryota; kingdom Metazoa; phylum Arthropoda; class Arachnida; order Ixodida; family Ixodidae; genus Ixodes; species Ixodes ricinus. Next base: position 52,382 of record JAZHYW010033044.1, on the reverse strand, counting down.
ACCAACTAGCCCAACAACGTACCCTACTTAACTATATATTATTTTATCATTTGTTGAATCCACGCACTTTCTTTTTTTCAGGTACCAAAAATGAATTCAGTTGTTTAATTTCGATGAAACAGTAAATGAAAAGCTAGATTAAGGTATATGACTCAACATCTATTTTTTGTACCTCAGTCGCACATATTGTACCTGAATCTAAAGACTATCAGTCTGGTGGGTCGTCTAAATTGCGTGTGATTAGTACACCTTGGCGTCGCAATATTAAAAGTCGAGTCCTACTGTGCTCTTGTACTTAGAAATTAGTGCATACAATCATGAAATGGGCACGTTCTCCCCATATATATTCTGAAATCTAGATTAAAAAATACGTTTTCCAATATATATGATGACGATGCAACCGAGCATAAAGACATAATATTTTCAAAATATCAGGAGAGTTTTAGGACAAACCCTTTCAGTCTACCTTTTATAGAAGCTCTGAGCGGCAAGCACAACGCTTGCTTTCCTAACCGATATTGTTTACTCTCAGCGCCATGATGCAGGCGAATTCATGCAGAAAAGAGTGACCTTCGTATTCAGTTCAGATATTACCTAAAATAGAGCGCACTGAAGTGCACCTTTTGGACATATATTGGCGTTTGATGTTTGGTCTTGAAAAGGTGCCGGTGAATTCAATTTGAAAATAAGCATCACCCTTGCTTATTGGTGATTTGTTGTTAAATACGACAAAGGGGTATTCACAGTCTACTCGACATTAAAGCTACTTAATTGGCCACTTTCTGACGGGCTGCGTGCTCAATCGTCTTAGTTCTGCCACGCGCCACTGTGTATGTGCTTTGTTTTCATCCAGCCCACAGACACATAAAATTGTTGTTCATCAAATAAAAGAAGCAACAGACTTCTATATGCTTGAGAAGTTGAAAATGCGTCAGGAACACAAGTTATTTAAATAAGCTTAAAAATTAAAAAAAAGGCATAAGTTTCTTCCAAATCACTTATACACGTTCCTCTCGAGGATAAAAACGCCGGAAAAGATTTGCAGAGCATATTTCAGATAATTTGTGGGTGCTTTAGCTTATGATGTATATCTTTATAGTGATAGGCCCTTTATTTATCTTGTCAAGTCTTCAGGTAGTAAGAAAATATTTGTTATTGTCATGAAGTTCACATAACCGCTTCAGACCGACACGGGAGGACGATACTCGAAAATACGCCATCTGTTGAGTCTGCGGAACGTGCTTATTTGTTCGCTGTTTGGCAGTGTGAAACACCAGGTGGCGGGGTATGCCAAAAAGAACTGTGTGCTCACGTTATACACCAACTCATGTTTACAAACAAACCGGAACGCCCGGAGCGTCCCTAGCGGACGCCACCGGCGCCGCGCATGCGCGATGAGGGTGTGGGCAACAAGCTTGGCGTCGCCCATAAACAAACCATCGAAATGCGATGTTATCGGCGTTAGTGTGAGTACCCCTCCCTTTATCGCTTTCGAAATATTGATTCTACGTCTTCCTGGCAATGTCTGACTACATGAGCGGCGTCAGCAAAATTAACGGGGCTCGTTACACCGCAAAACTTCGCGTAAATAATCTGACATGCGGCGATTCATTCCGCGTGGACGCCGCAGAATGTACTGTACGCTAAAAACTGATTCACATGATGAGATTTCGCTCGCAATTTTCAGTCGCGACGTCGCTCGGGCTGCAAAAGCGTGAACCGTAGCTGAGATGGTTGACGTCGATACTGAAAATCGCAAGCAGAATCGGACGAAGTGAATCAGGCATAAAAGTCGGTGATGGCCGCTGGTAACAATAATCAACATCTCCTTGTATCTACTGTTTACGTCGAGCCTGCTTACCAACCTTCAAACTTTAGTCTTTTGAGGCCTGCACTTACTTCATATCGCAAGTACCGGGCCAACATTTGGTCTATGGGCAGGTGTTGTCTAAAAAAGCAGACGACAAGCAGAAGCGTTTGAAAGAGCGGACGACAGTTCGAACAATCAGACGGCCGTTCCAACTTCAAGACGCACTGAACGTAGTCCACAGGTGGGCCGTACTTTTGACGGTTTTCCGGCGTTCATGTTGAAACAAAACAAATAAATCTGATGACCACAAGTATCCGTGAATTCAACCCAAAGTGCTTCCCGCCCAAGCACTTGTTGTCCGGCGGCGTCTGGTTTACTATTTTTACGGCACATACCCACGTTCTCGGACGAACCAAGAACATGAAACCTGATCTTTAAACCTTTCTCGACTCTTTTGGTGCAGCCCCAGTCGCGGCGGTTTGACGAAAAGGCATGTTTTCGTCAGGTTCCTTTCAGAACAACGCAGGAATACACGCCTCACATGGAGCCTTCCGCCCACAGCCCCAGACCGGAAGTGCGACCGACGCGCCACCACCGCGCCGTGACGTAACAGAGATGAGTTCATGTAAAGATCAGAAGGCAAATGCACGAAATGTGCAGAGAGAGAAATAATAAATGATATTCTTCTAAATAATGCAATACACGACGCTTTACTGCAAAAGGAACTATATAGGAATGCATGTTTTACACATAAACACGTTTGACGGAACTCCGTCTGGTTGGGTCAAAAAGTTGAGAAATACAGATCTTCACAAACCAAGTCCTAAACATTTAGTGACCCAAAGTTTCAATAGGTCGGGCTAAATAGGTCGACAGCCACTTAACCGTCGGCGTGTGTCAACGGACTAGGGCACTTGAAGAAGAAAAAGTGAGTGAAACAAACGACACACCGTAGATAGAAAAGAAGCTGCTGCTCTCCACATGCAAATATTTGCCCTTAATAAAAAAAACAAAAATAGGTTATGAAATGTCGGACTCTGTACTGTTCAGCACTTAATTGGTTATGGTGCGTATTTCTCTAGTAGAGACGCGTGTAATTATGTTCCTAATTAAAGATAAATATCGCAAAGAACAGACAATATATTTCTAATTTAAATCACATTACGACATCGGATTGCACGAGCTCGAAACTTCGCAGAATACTGTCTTGGGAGGCTAAAGTGATATTTGGATTTACGGGCACTTGTTTTGTGGCCTGATTTTACAACTCCGTGTTTTATCAGTCATGCGCGCTCTAACATTTTTTGAGGCTGCAGCATATCGTCGCGACACGGCTATATGTACTGCACAACTTTATAATTTGGACATCCCCTTTTGCTATACTTTGATTCAGCTTAACGGGGCGTTGCAAAGGGACGGAGAAAACCAAATTCTGCTTCGAACGGCGCGCCTTTCAGTGTCAATCATGAGCGTTCAGTGACGACATTGGTCTAGAACGTCGGATAATGATGACAGTTTTCTAGAGGTAGAACTGGCTAAATAGGCGCAAAGTACCCTTTCTGATCCTTTGAAGCTCGTGACTCTCACTCTTATATTTGCTTGGAACACCTGTAAATTGGTGGGGCGCTCACATCTTTATAACTGGATGTTAATTTCCAACACTTAGGAAGATCGCGCATGGTTGTTTCACGCTCTTGTTATTTAGGTTCTCTATTGGCTCAGACCAATAACGTCATCAACAAAAGAAAATGCGCTCAAAATTCTTAACCTCTTTCAGCTATTATGTTCAAAATACGCACGATTTCTTGTTTATTTTATGTTTCATGTGTTGCTAGTGTCCCAGCCAATAATTCAAACGAAAGAAATGCAAATTTAAAAAAAAAATGGCCAGAAACGCTTTGCATGATTGGCGATATGAGCTCATAGAATGCACTGCACTCCGACAGCATGGGCATTTCTTCTCCCTCCTCCTCTGACGCGCACACCTTTTATCTTTATGTTTCGCTTTTTTACACCCTCGCGTCGACGGTAGCGCCGCCTGGTTTGGCCCAAGGTAGCAGGCGTCATTCTTCAAAGGATGTCGCTACTTTTCTGTATAAATGGGCTTTAGTGATGGCATGTGACGTCACGGTGTCAACAACGCTAGTACATCTATATTCCGTTGCAACTCAAGAAGGTAGGGCGGGGGAAAAGAAGGCCGGGGAGGAAGAAGCAGACGAAACGTTAGAGAAGATAGGGGAAAATTGACGTTCTGAATTTAACTCGACCTGGACGCGGTGAGTAATGCGACTACGCCACGGGGCAACGTGACGTGACATTATTTTGACAGCATGTCTTGAAACCATGACGTCACGTTACCACGTGACACACGATTAATCGTAGTGCCCATACAAAAGTGCCATGAAAACCCACAATTTCTTATACATTGCAATTCGGTTTATGACAATTTGATAACTACATAGAAATGCAGCTGACAATTTTTACTTCTCCAGCACTCATTTTGTTATAAAAAAAGATTACCGTGAACCGTTTTGAACCGGTTACTGTTATATTTTTTCCGGTTCAGTTCCGGTTCAGTTCCAAGATGGCGGCGACGATTTCGGTTCGGTTCAGTTCCGGTTCGGCTAAAAATAACGGTTTTGTTCCGGTTTTCGGTTCGGTTCCGTTCCGGTTCGACACTCTGGTTGAGGGTATGGTGACCCAGGCAACCAACGTTGAACAGGCGCTGTTGGCCAGAGCTGGTCATCATCTAAGTAACACAGGACATAGTACGATTATAATAAAAGTGCTAGAATGCCCGAGCAAGTCATCGCCTACTCCTGTTGGACACTTTTCAAGGAAGACAAAAATGACTGCACGACTAAAAATGATATCTCGTGGTTGTCTGGGCAATCACGAAGTTTCGCCGTACTTGTACGGGAGCCCGCGCGAAGTTGAGGACCGCCGCTCGCTTTGTTGGCTTTGGAACCTCCAGGACTTTTAAGACGCTTCGCTCGATGAAGTCACAGACTACAAGAGTTTAAAATGACTGTGTTCTAAAAGTGAGGTCGCATGCACAGCGACGCCGACTGCTTGTCCAAATCCTCCGTCGAGGCTAATTCCGGCCACAGCGACGACGATGACGAAAAGTGCTCTTTAGGCGTAGTGAACACCGACAACACGGCGCGGCCTCAACGAGATGATCCTGAGCTCCGCGCTTTAAAAGAGCATCTGGAAGAGCGAAGGAATGCCATTCTACGTGTCTTCTCACGAGCCCGGCCGGCCCTCGCCATTCGGCAAGGTGTACACTACAAAGAAAACTTCGGGACAACAACTCGACGTAGCTGCTATAATTCCGACCGCCCTTCGAGAGGAGACCGTTCAAGCATGCCACGACAACCCCACGTCCGGGCACTTTGATTGCGGCCGGACACTGGTTCGTATTTGTTAAAAGTACTGCTGACCCAAGCTATCCAAAACAGTTTACCACTACACACGATCATTCCAGAATGCCAGGGACGCAAAAACCCGCCGACGAAGCCGGCAGGTTTCCTCCAACAAATTCTTCCGCTAACTGCACCGTTGCAGCAGATTGGAATGAATGTGCCTTGTCCTTTTTCGCAGTCGACCATAAAAAAGATTCTATAATCATAGCTAGTGATTATGTAACACAATACGCCGTGGAAAAATCCCTTCCATCGGGGCTGCATTGGAAGTCGCCAAGTTCTTCGTTCAATTTATCGTCCGCAGGCATGGTTCCCCGAAGTACTGATCACCGACAGAAAGTCGTCGTTTTTGGCACAGTTAAGTCAAGAGATCCTCCGGCTCACCCACATGAGCACCCGTCGAACAACGGCGTACTATTCACAGACAAACGGGCTGACAAAACGGCCAAACAAGATCATCGCCGACATGGTCTTCATGTACGTTGACGTGGAGCACAAGACGTGGGATGAGGTGTTACCTTATGTCACGTTTGCCTACAACACGGCGGGTCAAGGCACCACTGGTGTGACACCTTTACACCTGTGAAATGGTTGGAAGGTAATGACCATGCTAGACACAATGCTGCCCTACGAGCCAGCTGACGATGGGAGCGAAAACGCCTGGGTTGTTGCTCAATGAGCCGAAGAAGCCCGCCAGCTGGCCCGACACTGAATTCAAGACAAGCAACGTGTTGACGCTGGCCCTTTCTATCTTCGTTGATGGGGTGTCCATTTCTGTTTCGAATACGGGCTGTGGGTGTGGATAACCATTCCTCGGCGTGGCCTCAGCAACAAACTGTTGAGACGGTACTTCGAATCTTAAGGTATTACGTCGGCTCGGTGTGGTTCGATGGTGGTCGGTGTGGCTCAGGCGGAGTATCTCTTCTGTCAGTCGCGCCCTGAACGATGAGCCTCGGTCCGTAATCAGAACTTGGGAAGCACCGTGTCGGAAGACGATGGACCGGACGAATAACTTGGCTTCTTCCGCAGCGGTTTCCACCGGGAGTGTTGTTGTCTTGGGGTACTGGGCTAAATATTCTGTTGTCACGATTATTCAGCAGTTTTCTCGTGTCGACGCGCGAAAGTTTTAAGTAGATTCATTACAATCTGCTGGAACGGTGCAGCAGGGGGTGCGATTGGCTGCAGGAGGCCTGCCGGCTTCGTCCGCGGTTTCTTCCGTCACTGGAACTCGTGGCACGATTGTCTCCAGAGGTGTACAAACATCGGGACCTTGAGTCTGTAGTATTTCTCTGGTATACTTGAGACTCCAGCTGTAGCAGAGGTGACCAGATGCCTCCTCAGCGGGCGCCTTCCAGCACTTCGAGAAATGCTTGGTGATCTACAAAAGATACTAGTTCCCACGGGGTCTTTTTTGGTAGTGGGCGAACTATGTAGCCAGCGATTAGCTGCCACGGGTATTTACTTACCCCAGACTGCATTTGACCCCGGAGGCTTTCCCCCTGTCGGTTTCGTTTTTAGGCAGGCTGGGCTGCTACGGTTGTATCAGAGCGTGTCCTGCCTCATCCCTGGCCAGGTTGCGAAGCGACATAACTTTGTAGACTTGCTCCCGGTGCCATGACCAGCCAGAGCTAGGCTGCAAAAGTATCCGATAATTCGCTTCCGCAGCCTCCTAGGAATCACAACAGTTAACGGAGAGTCGTTCCCCTCCTCGTTATCAATTGTTAGGATGTAGTGAAGCAATACGCGTCTAGACTCAGCAAATATGAAAAACTAGGTTTGTTAACTCGGACGTCAGCGTTACCGGTGTTGCTTGCCGTTTGCGCAATTTTTCCCAACACCGCACTTAAAAGCCACCTGCTGTCTAAGCCTGGACGAGCTCTTCTTTGCTTACCGCTTCACCCGAAGCCCGAGAACCTTTGGTACCTCGTGCGGCCTTCTACCACCGCTGCGAGCCCCGGCTCCACACCTCCTCCCAGCCGTCTTGTTGCTTTGCAGCTACTGTGCGGAGGCCCCTCCCCCTCACCCAGAAACGTACGTTGCTCCGTCTTCGCCGCGCCTCTCCCAATCGGCCGGTTTTCTCCTCTCCTCCCAACCAGGCATTATTCTGGAGCGCTCGAGAGAGCGCGTCTGGAACCATGTTGAACAAGCCCTTTCGGTACACAACTCTGTAGGAATATAGCTGCAGGGCTAACGGCCGGTGTGCAAACCTCCCCGCCGGTTTCCTCGATGTCGCGAGGGCGTTTGTCGTACCTTCGGTGCGGGCCGTTTGGGTGGAACCCGCACAGCCCCAGTTGTCGGTTGAGGAATCGACGGTAAATGTGGCCGGCTTCACCGCAGTGATAGAACAACGGGCGTCGATCGGCCGTCCTCCACACGTCGGTCTTCCGTGGCGCAGCTTGTTCTGGGCGGACGTGCACCCGGTCTTCCTGGCGTCGGGAATACTGCGGCGCTGGATGTTCACGTCGGCGTGGCGCCATATACGGGTGGGCAGGGGGCGGTTGTCGTCGGGTAGCTGCGGCATAGCTCAGCGTCGGTGGTTCGGCAGCGGCACTGACGAGAACTTCTTGCTGCAGCGCCTGCTGAACTTCTTCCCGGACGATCTCGGTGATTGAGGGTGGTGCCGGTCTTCCGGCAGCAGGTAGAATCTTCCTGATTTCCTCCCGCACGACTTCCCGGGTGATCTCGCGGAGGTCAGGGCTGTAGCAGCTGGAAGTCGAGAGGGAAGCGACGCCGGGAAGTCGAAGATAATGAGAGGCCCGTGCTTGAAGGGCACGTTCGATGTTCTTGGCTTCTCTGACGAAATCTTCGAAGGTGGAGGGTCCGTTGCGGACAAGACCACCGAAGAGGTCATCGTTTACACCTCGCGTCAGGATCCGCAGCTTCTTTTCGTTGGTGGCTTGTGGGTCGGCGCGAGTGACCAGGCGCAGTACATTCTCGACGAAACTGGTGACTGTCTCGTTTGCACTTTGGGTCCTCATTGGATGAAGGTCCTCGACCCTCTCACATCGATGTTGGTTGGTTAAAGTCCGTCTCAGCGCATCCTTGCAGATGGTCCACGAGGTCAAGGACATTTCACAATTTTGGAACCAGTGCCTCGCCGTTTCTTCGAGCACGAAGTGAAGACTCTGCAGGCGCTGTTCTTCCGTCCATAGGTAGCCAGTCTTCGACGTCTTCAAAAAGCTCACCATGGAAGCACGCGGGCGTACGGTCAGCAACGGGTAAGACAACGACGGGTGGAGTGGTCACTGTCGGGATCTTCTTCTTCCGGTTCTCGGGGAAGAGACCATGTTCGGGAGACTGACTTCTGGTACGACGGCTTGTTTGGGCTTCGGTGTCTTCGGCGAAGGGTAGTCTTCAGGGACAGAGCACTTCATTTTGGCGGGATGTCTTCAGAGGGGTACTCTTCACGGGCATAGAAAGCGATACCCCATACCTTCAACAGGCGACGAAAACTTAAACAAGCTAAACTTTGAATGGGGTGACCTTCTAACCGAAACACAAAGAGAAGAGAAAATAACAATAAACCCCTTTCAAAATACGGTACTCTGTTTTCAGCAGTGAAATTCCTGCACAATGGCGGACTAAGACCTCAACGTCAGAGCACACTGGAAAAAACACACCTACTAAAAATGGTGATAATTGCAGTGACGTTGCACTTTCGACGCTAACTGATTGGCTCGTCGGCTCGAACAGTGTTGGCCGCGCTCCGACGTTCCCTTTCGTATGAAATGGCTTGCACGTTCCTCGATGCAGTGGCTCCGCCATTGTGCAGTGGTTCCGACCCACTAATAATAGGCACCTGAGTTTTGAATGGGGCCTGTAGAGCGTTGAGGGCGTCAATGGCTGCGTAACGGCAGGATTGAACTCTGGGGAGAGACTGTTTTTGGCTTGCCACGCGAAGCCCCTTATGTACAGCCATGGGCTTCTGAAACAATCGGCGTAGAAGGTTCGGCACGTGGAACATTCTAACCTCGAATCAGCATCACGATTCTCATATTTACCAGAACATCACATTAGAGTGGACAAAAATGTGAATGAAGGTCAGGCATAGAACCCTGGCGTTCTGCGTGGAAGTCGAGCGCGATAACCGTTAGGCCACAACTGCGCTGACTGCTTGGTCAGCTGCGCGCGCGGCATCCTCGGTAACCCTCAAGGTAGCAAACTGGCTCTCCACCTGAGCGAACCAGCTCTGTGAGTCCGCTGGCCAGTATCGAGGCGGGCGTAGGTGGATAGCTGATAGTTCTACAGCGGCACGCTCTCCGAAATCAGTAATGGCGAATGGAACTGGTTCCAGAGTATCTTGGTACAGTAGAGGATGGCCCTCGGAGTGGTGCGTGCCCCGGGTCTCCAAGTTGTGGTCAACAGGAAAACGTTTCTGAATTAGCTTCAATTTGTAGGAAAGTCAACAACCCCGGCCGAGCGCCCCTTGCCAGAAAAAGCACCAGACCAATTATGTAACCTGCTGCAAAGAGTGCGTGTATTCGATTCCCATGTCCTGCGGTGCTAAATACATCGGACAGACGGGCCGATCCCTAAACGATCGGGTGAGGGAACATGCAAACGAGATCAAGAAAGCAGCCTCCGACACCTCGGAGATTAGTTACCATCCGATTGCCAAACACACCTCTGAGTGCAGCGAACCCTGTTCGGCCGACCTTCCTTCGACCACCAGGATTGGAGGTCACGCCTCAAGATACGGACGAGAAATCATGGAGGCCTTCGCCATGCACCACAGTCAAAACAACTTCGGGTCCCCCTCTATAGGCTTATCCAGGAGGGAAATAAACCTCCTGGGGCCAGAGCTGACGTCTCTCGTTTCCGCGGCTCCAAGCGATTAGATGCCATCTCACGGGATCGTCCTTCACTCTCTTGCCCTACACCCTCTCCCATCACTTCCCCCCTTTCCAATCTGGAGTCCTTCACCCTCCCCCTCCTTCACCTACCTACGCAAACTTCGGGTCAATAAATGTTGTTGCTAGTTGGAAGTCTTCGTTGTCCGTCCCCCCTTTTTGTGTATCTTCCTCATGTTTATGAAACAAAAAACCTTTATTGTTACAAATTGGGAAAATACTGAACGAAAAAGCTTGTCCAATATGACCGTCCTGCTGCCAGTCTGGTCACCGCAGGTCCCGAGGTGTTCAGTCCGAGGTTTTGTTTCTGTCTCCGTAGCGCCCTGTGTGGCATGGAAAGATCCATATCATCGGCGTGACTTGCCGCGCAAGACAAGAGGCTTCCTAACGCTTGGAGGCTGCAAAGTCTCCTAAACATAGTGTCGTGCAAGTATTGATTTAAATTCAGAAAAAAAAAACGAGGCCAGCCTCACGATCTGTAATCACTGAGTCATATCTTCCCGGAATCGCGTGGTAATCACTGCTCCGCGGATCAGAAGGCATATCAGAAAACATAGAAGTTGCTCAGCTTGGTACCCTCCGATAGATGATCTGGCTTGGACAGCTGTGCTTATAGCTCCCTTGTGGACGCGGAACTCTGCTACCAACGATGAAGAAGTTTCGCGTTATTCATCGACGGATGGCCGTAGTGCCGGCTTACCTACACAGCTTTAGACATTTTGCTCGTTAACTGACTGAATTGGGGGGATAGCGGTGCTGCGTGCGCCGACGCGCATAGAAAACAGGAAAGAAGAAGGTGGCAAAAACAGGGAAACACACGCCGGGGCGCGTGCAACGTCGGTGAAGCGACCTTATCAGTGGCTTCCCTGGGTGCCGCTGGATTCTTTGCTCCTCACGGCATGGCGGAACGCGGACGACAGACGCGCAACTCTGGCTCCCACAGGCTGCCTATACAGAAAGTCTAGCTGGCCTTGCTCTGCAAACGAGGCAGGGCTGGCACCGGGTGGCGCGGGCCAGTGCACGCGGTGAACGTGCAACGTGCACCAAGTAGAAATCAGAATAGAGAAAATTAAGAACGGAGGAGGAACATCAGTGCCACCTATCATACCACAGTTTTACGCTTTGTCGGTTCGGTGCCACCCTCTAGTGCAGGGGTGGCCAGGCTGACCCGGCCTAAGAGCCGCAAATAAAACCACGAAACTTCCAAGAGCCGCGGGGGGGGGGGGGGCAAACTTTTTTTTAGAACAATAAACGAAACTCGGACTACTTTCAATCTGAGTCAAAAGCAGTCCAACTGTACTTAAGGTAGCAGTAGCACATGATTACCAAACCGCAACCTGTCTTCGATTTAAAACGCGCTCCATTTCTCGTTTTGGGGAAGTGCTCGTGTGACCGAGAGGGAGGCGGGGGAGTGTGTGTGTTTGTGGGGGGGGGGGAAAGGGGGGAGGTAGCCGCATATTAACACGCGAAGAGCCGCATGCGGCTCGCGAGCCGCAGCTTGGCCACCCCTGCTCTAGTGGTTCAACTAATGACTTGTTCAATATTTATTGGGACTGGGCAAATTGTTGTCAAACATTTTGCCACAGTCACACGAACGAAATGGACGAAAATAGGCATTTGTTTCTGCCATATTTCAGTTCACAAAGGCAGGTCGTGTTCACAAATCTAGAAAATTCGACCGCACAACTGATGATTTGAAATAGATTATTCCACGTACAGTGGAACATGAGGAACGACTACACTGTTATATAATTTCAATGTTTTGAAATTGCGTCTCTTATTCATTGTCAAACGAAACTATTTACAGTTTTTTTATATTTTGATATTTTTTACAGGAATGTTTTCTAATGACGGAATATCTGTGATTACAGTTTTTTGCATCTGTCTTTGATAACTTAATTGTGAACATTTGTATCTTTATACTCCTCATTTCACTTCAATAATGCCGTCTTGGCACTGCCAGTTAAATAAAATCAAATACATAAAATATAGAAAATTAATAAAACAAATCTCAACACTTTTACTCAGGTGGACGCCCTACAATATGTGCAGCGCCGGAAGTCCCAATTTATGGGACTATCGCTGGCGTTGTCGTTTTCTTTGGAAGTCATTTGGATCTACCCAGTCGGAAATAAGGACCCAACGCGCTTCGACATCGGAAAGCGGTGCAGGAGTCTTGATTTGCATTGGATTTCGACGGTAAGTGCCCATATAAAAAAGGCGAACAAGAGATCCACCTTTTAACGAATGCGTAAAGTCTGTGAAGAACGGTTGGCATGTCCAATACACACTCGGCACTGAAGAGACCAGCAGAACCCAGCCACTGCCTGGCCGGGCAATAGGCAACACGTGGTGCTGCAATCGCGCATACACAGCGGGGGTTGGCGGATGCTATCTTCGTGATGTGGTGGAGATCGGTCCACAGTAGATCTTGCGAAAAAGAACTTTCGAACCACCACTTGTCTTAGGCCGCTTCCGGCCATGCATAACTGGGCACAAGGATGATTTTTTGCTTAATTGCAGAGACCAGCGATATATATATATATATATATATATATATATATATATATATATATATATATATATTAACGTCACTAGTTGTTTAAGCGTATTGAACCTTTTTGTTAATAACACTGATTTGATTTTGATTTGATATGAAACGCTAAATTGCCAATTGTGTAAAATAAAAAAAACAATATTGTAATTTTATTCGCATTGAAGACAGCCTGTTGAGAACCTCCGAGATGGAAAGGAGGGAACGGCCCGAGTAATTCCACTCTCACTAAACTAGTGACAACGCAACGCCTTGGTGTGATCATTTTACCGCTCCGGCCGTCGATCACTTGTGCGAATATCTTTTAATGGTTACTGTACTTACCCAATCAGTAATGAGAACTCAGAATCCCGTTGGAAGGTCGCTAACAGAGCAATCTGGCGGCCCGGCGAGGAACCGCGGTGACGCGGATGCGCTGATCTTGCGAACCGGACCGTGAGACCAATCCGTTAGTACGGTGGCTGGAACGCCTCTCCTATTGGTGTGCTTCGTCACTCAGGTTAACACAATTTCCTTTGACATCACAAAGGCATTTGATGAGGTGTAACGCCAGATACTTTTGATGGAATTGAAAGAATATGGGTTACGCCCATTGTATTGCGCATGTTTTGGAAGCTATCGTGATAGTCGCCAAAATTAATTTGCATTTTCAGACTGCGTGTCTGAGCCATTCGCATATTTATCTGGCGTATCACAAGGTTCTAACCTAGTCCCGTTTTTGTTCTTGGTATTTGTAAACGAATTATTTTTGTATATTAGGAACTCAAAAATGCTAGTTTTCGCCGATGATTCCAAATTGTTTCGTATGGTAGACAATGAGATTGACTGCTTATTGATACAAAATGACATTAGCTTTGTTGAGCAATGTTGTTTGGTTAATAGGCTGCACCTGAACCTACAAAGACGATGGTAATGTCACTTACTACAAAGAATGAGAGCATAGGTTTCATTTTTTTTTTTAATGAACAAAAAGGTGAGTATTTCACGTGCATCATCTTGACGTTTTTGTAGTATCTGGATCAGGTTCTCGTCTACATGTTTCACGTATTCTTAAGCAAGGTCTACGCAACCTGGGTGTCATTTCGCGGTTTACGAGAACAATTCGTAATTCCGAATGTCATTTAGGCCTATATAGTTTACGTTTTATATCGCTCCTTGAATTCTCTTGGTGGTATGAAACTCTGTCGCGGTCTCACAAAATAATTTAATAAAAAATGTATAACATAAATTTATACGAATTTTGTAGCATAGGCACATTGGCTGACGCCTCTTTTACGGTACAAAATCTACTGGCAGACTTTGATCTGTTGTCGCTGCACGATCGAAGGATTGAAAGAGATATGTATTGCCTGTGGAAAGTTGTGCACAAGCAGAATATAGATCCAAGTATGGCGGTGGCAAGACTACGATGAAACGGAGATGTTTCCTCCTATATTCGCCGAGAGCGTAAAAAACGCAAAACGGAACTCACGTGATCCCATTTCTTGCTGCGAGAATTGTTCTAGGTCGTTCTTATCGGCGCAGTATTCATTAGCTGCGTGGCAATAAGAAGTAGCGCGGGATTTCAAATCTCCGGACTCCCATAAAGGGACCTTGAAGTGATTTTTCAACTTCTTGATCCTTAGCTTTTATCTTCAAATCAAAAACTAAACAAGAAATCACGCATTCGCGATTTGCTCGTGCATGGGTGAGATGTCTCCAAGCTTTCACCTGGTTTTTTTAAGCAAACCATAAGACTTGTCACACGTGAGTGAGGATAAGTGTCGTCCCGGAATTCATTGGCCACGAACGGGTATCCAAATCTTCATTGACGGTATTGATTGTTGAGGAGCGCGTACGTCCGAGTGACGCGGTGCTCTTGTTTAATGCTTGAGATGGAGGCCGCTACCGTATTTTGGGTGCCGAGGATGCATAACAATGAAAAGGCAGAGAGCTTTCGAAGAAAAAAATAAAACGAAATGGTCCGCAAGATTTTCAAATTTAGGCACCAAAATGCTGGCATTTTACTTTGTATCTTCTTTATTTTGGCCCAGTAAACGTTATGTGATGAGTAAAATTCCAATCGAAAATTATTTTCCCTAAACCAAAATGATATTCTGATGTAAACTGCGCTGCGAAGTTACTCTTAACATATGAAGACGAAAACTGTGATATGATATGAACGACAATTAGAACATGACGTACTTGTGAATGCGTTCATATCATATCACAGTTTTCGTCTTCATGTGTTAAGAGTAACTTCGCAGCGCAGTTTATCAGAATGACAAACCAACTAGCCCAAATCCAAGCATTGTTAGTCTTCAAAATGATATCCATGGCCCCTTTTTGGTGTCAAATATATAGGCTACGCTCTTGTTGCCCTAAGCCCGCTGCCTGTCCGCGCGGGCGCAAATGATTTTTCCAGACAATATTTTTTATTTGGTTGGTACAACCACTCGCGAAATATTCCAGTAGTAGCTTTTGGCGTCTATCACAATTCATGAGCAGTGCGATGTTGTTTTTTTTGTGCACTTTTTGTTTGTTTTGGCAGTGTGCGCTAGGATAACGAAGCAGAATTCCGATTTATTAATTCTCGGAACGAGAGACCACGAACATTTTCGCAAGGACAGCCAGCAATGCATAATTTAAGTGCATGCATCGAGCGCAAACAATCGACTATTTTCGATGCCTTCCGCAAAATAACTTAAATGAACAAAAGCTCACTTATATTCATACGCGCGAGTTCAAACCACCCCGACAGCTGACGTCATCAAAATACCTTTTCTTACATAAACACGACACGCAGTGACGAAACGTCGAAGCACCATTGGCGAATAGAAGATAGGTTGCGCTACTTATGCTCTGCCTGCTCCGTGAGTCGGGCGAGTCGCGCGGGACAGAGGAGGGGTAGCGCAGCGTCCCTTGTGGACGCCAACCGGAGTTTGAGCGTTTGCAGCTGAGTAAAGAGGGCCGGGGCGTGCGCAAAACTCTTCTTCAATAGAGTCCATCGATGGATTTGCTCGTGTCCCGAGGAGCTACTAAGACCACCTTTCTAAAACGCAGCTTTGCCGAAAGAGCGCCGACTTCAAATTTGACCTCATTTCCGACGTTCGGGTGATGCGCGCCATCCACCCAAGCCACAACTATGCCGCGATGTACGAGAGCAACGATACCATCGCCTGGAAAGTGAGTGCGAAAATCCGAATTCTCTACAACTTAAAGCCCGACCTACACGATCGTCTTCTGCCTGGAAGAAAACCGGTTCCCAGTTTCCTTCTCTCCATTCTCCCTCGCTTTCTTTCTCCCTTCCTCTCGACGCCCGAGCGAGTCTCTGAACGACTCCGGAGAGAGAGAGGAAAGTCTCCCTCTTTCTAGAATGGAAAGGAGGAATCGAGGGAGAGTTTCCTCCTTTCTGCTTGTTGGTCGGCCTTTAGGAAAGGCAGTGCGTGACATTTTGACGTGCATCTTATTGGCGCCGCCATGACATGGCGGCGTGAGAACTTAAAAAAAGGCGTGAGCAAAACGAGGAAGTTCCTTTGTTTCTTAAGCTTGCTAGAGGTAAATAACATTTCACTAATTTTAAATGTTGATTTTATTCTGTGCCATTCGAAGCTTGAGTTGGCTGGTTGCAAAGTTCTCAATTCAATGCTTTCGTTTGCCATGCATTTGCGAAAATACTGCAAAACCAGGTGAGCCCATAGTGAAAGTTTAATGAAATGATGAGCTATTCCACTCTGTGAAGGTGAATGACCAGCGAAGCTGTTTAGCACAGGACACAGACGTGACGCGTAACTTTGAACAAAGGCACGAACTATCGCCGACACGCGCGACGGGAGCGCAACCCCGGGAGAGCGAAAGAAAGGGAACTACGTACTAAGCGCTTGGAACGACGACAAAGATGGGCGGTGCGAGCGTAGACATGGCGGACGCGGGTCGTTCAGTGGCAAATCTTTGGAAAAAACTTTGTTATCTACCTGAGAGTCTACTGATCTTGAAAATAATGCATATTGATAGCTAATCTACTGAAAATGCACATCCAAGTGATGAGACGTATAAGCCTTTGAATAAAATGAAGCTATTCTGCATCATTTTCGGAAGTTTAGTTTTTGTTAACGAAGACAAAATATCCACGGTACCCTAGCCATAAACAGCTTCGCTGAAAAAACGAATTGACTCAGCAATGCAAGCAGTTTATTTAAACGGGTCACCTCCCATAGTGGAGGCATATTCGGTAAATACAAAAAAAAGAACAATAGGGAATAACAATGGAAGCGGGCTTATTTTGGCATTAAGTTAGTTTAGTTACTACCTAATATTTTAGTCGGCACCTCATAATATACAATTCTCTGTAGGCGCATATTTCATCTCGGTACTTTGATTTAAACGATATAAAACGATTACTGAGTTTTTTTCTCTTTTGGCAGATGTCCTTGTCAACCCGTATCTCGAAAAAGAGGACCTGCCAAAAGTTTATACCGAGAAAATATTTGTCTTTGTTCATGAACAAATATTAGGTCAAACTACGTCTTTTCTCAATTAGTGAAGTTTTGCATGGAACGGCCAACCTTCTGGGACACTGCGTAGAATAAAAGTTTCTCGAGGAGATATAAAATTGCAAATTAATTTGCGTTTCGTGGAACCTATTAAATTGCAGTCCTTAGCAACATTACAATATTTTGACAAGGGCAGCAGACTTTATTATCGATTTGTGATTGTCGGCCCTTAAAATTGAATTGAAAAAAAAACATGGAACCTAAAAAAAAATCATATGCGTTCAAAAGTTAAATTATTCCTTACAGGTATTCTATGATTGTCATCTAATAAAATGTCCCCGGAGATAGTGAGTTTAGTTGATATTCTCATTTTCGTGCACGCGCCGAGGCGCTGATGTCCAAGAAAGTTGTAGATGGGCATGTTGGAATTCTTGATCCTTGGATCAGAAGCCCCTGTTGCAAATAAAAGCCACCCAGATTGGCATCCTTCGAGAAATGAGCTGGATGTGCTAGCTGCGTGTGCTTAACAGCCGACCAAACTTGGCAGAGCTGGCAGTGCATGATCAGAATCAGAATCAGTTTTATTTCGTCTATATGCACAGACGACAAGCCAACATGGGCAAAAAGCCAACACATGTTGGCTTGACTGGGCCCCACCTCCGTTTTCTTGGAAGAGGCGGATAAGCCAATTGTCACAAAATGTGAACAAAATCGATAATCATGCAGCAGGAAGAGGAGTGAGAAAAGCATGTAGACATTTGAAACCTGGAAATATAACACTGATATCATAGGGCACTAGACAAAAATAAGTGAGATACAGAAACATACTTTTGATGGCACGAGGTGTTAGTGTTTACATGGTGAAGTTGTTGCTTCTTAGATTGTTCAGTAATGATGGGAGGTGGTGTCTTAACATCTGTGTTTCATAGTTTCTTCTGGTGTATGGTACCTTCTAGACATTCTAATTGCGAGTAGTAATAAAAATTTATACTTCGTGCTAGACCAGCGATCTCTTGAAATAAAGGATTGTTTAGTATAATGCTCGCGCTCTATCTCAAAATTAATGTGTAGTCCTACTGTTACGTAACTGGAATGATATACAGAGTCTTAAAAAGGTGCTGTGTATAAGAATCATTTTAATGAGAGACATAAAGATAGTTTATGTTTTTGATGTTATGGTTCCCCAAACCAAATGACAATAATTTAGATGTAAAGAAAATACTGAGTTGCATTTTTATAAAGCAAATAAAACGTAAAGGTCGGGTTTACAAAAAACAAGATATAGAACAAATCGTCCGATCTCTTAGAACAAAAACTTGAGGAAATAACCGTAAATCTTAGAAAAGATATCCAAGAAAGCAAACTAATTTTCTACGAGTCTTTTGAAAACAAATTAAGAAATGATCCTACTCAATTCTGGAAATTCGTTCAAGCAAATAAAAACAAGGATACTTCAATTCCTGGCTTATTGAAGGATGGCAACTTAGTGAAGTGATATTTAAAAAGCGGAATGTTTTAAAACATACTTTAAATCAGCTTTTCATCCCGCGCTTTTAGAAGCATTCCTTCTCTGTATGATAGAATATCAAGAACTGTTATGCCAGAAGTGATAATAGAAATGGACGGGAATATAGCACTTCTAAGAGACCTAGATGCTTCAAAGGCATATGGACCAGGTGAGCTCTCGCCGGTAATTTTCCACAATTGTAGGGAGGAAATTGCAAGATGCCTACATATGAATTTTACCAAATCACTAACAACTGGCATAATTCCCGATGATTGGAAAAAAGCAAACGTAACTCCAATTTTTAAGTCACGGTCAAGAAATCTTGTTCGAAAAACTACCGCCCGGTGTCTCTGACATGTGTTGCGTGCAAACTCTTAGAGCATATAATATATAGCTCAATATATAACGTTTTAAGTTCCAGTAATTTTTTTCTCCCTCCCAACATGGTTTCCGTGTTAATTATTCGTGTGTAACTCAGCTAGCTGAATTTACACATTACCTTTAAAACGCCATTGGCAACAAAAAACGAGTAGATTGTATATTCTTGGATTTCTGTGAGGCGTTTGACACGGTGCCACATCATTTGTTATTGAATAAGCTTACATTAATAGGAATTAATGAAAATATTATAAATTGGGTTGCTGTGTACTTATCTGAGCAAGAACAAAGTGTTGTACTATATGGTCAAAAATCTTCACCTGTACTTGTAACCTCAGAGGTGCCTCAGGGAAGTGTAATGGGACCTTTGTTATTTGTTATATTTATTAACGACATTTGCGAGGGGATACAGTCAAATATCAAGTTATTTGCGGATGATTGTGTATTATACAGAGTTACAGAAAATGACGCAGACGTCTGTGTGATGCAAAAAGATTTAGGAATCTTAGAACGCTGGTGCGATCATTGGAAAATGGGCTTGAATATACAAAAGTGCAAATACATGTGTTTTTCTCGATCTATTGTTAGCACGGCTACATATAAGATAAATAATTATGAACTTGAGCGGGTAGATGAACACAGGTATTTGGGAGTTAGTTTTTCGAATAACCTAAAATGGAATGACCACCTAGATAATATTGAAGAAAAGAAAAGGAATATGTTATTTTTTATTCGGAGGAATTTTAAGAATACATGTCGTAGCGTAAGACAAACATTATATATTTTTTATCAGACCAATTTTGGAGTATGCATGTGTTATCTGGGATCCGCCTCAGTGTTACCTCGCGAGTAAGTTAGAGCGAATTCAAAATCAGGCATTAAGGTTTGTCACAGGCGATTATAGTCCGTACTCGAGCTGTACAGAAATGAAGAACAGACTGGGTTGGGACCTTCTTAGACTTCGGAGAAAGTGTTTGCGGTCAAAATTCTTTCACAATATATATCGCGGGGAAACAGGCATTGAAAAGGGTTTTTACATTCTCGAACCACACCATGTATCTGCAAGGCGGAATCATTCTAAGACTGCGGCAGAGTATCGTTATCGTACTGACTGTTTTTGTTATTCATTTTTTGTTCAAACCGCCCGGGAGTGGAATGCTCTTCCGGAAGAACTGACAGCTGTTATCAATAATGACGTATTTTATAACAGACTGCAGAGAAGCATGCTCAAGTGAAAATGTAGCACTGAATAATGTTTCTCGATTGCATTACTGAAAATGTATTTTGAATGCGTTCTTCTTTTGTTTCCGCTTGCATAATGCCTAACGGCGCAGCAGGTATTTGTGTAAATGAATAAAATATACAACTGTATTTTTTTCACATCAAAATTAAATTTAAATATGAAGTTAAATGTTTACTGGGAGGTCGAAGCGAAATCTGTTAAGATTGCCAACGGCTTTCTAAATCTTGCGAATGAGACTTTGAATGTGAAAGTCCCATGACATATTTTCTTAAAAAATTACGCCTAGGGTTTTAGTACTATGTACTATCTCAATAATGGAGGGCCCATGAACAAGGTTGTAGTCGAAAACCATACACTTATTCATCGGTTTAAAGAGAACTGCCTTAGTTTTCAAAGTGTTAATAGAGAGTAAATTTACAGAGCTCCATCTGTGAAGCGAGTCAAAAGTACGATTTGTGACCTGCATAAGTTTTTCCTTATCTTGAGCTGAAAAAAAATAAACAAGTGTCATCGGCATACGTAACAAATGTTGCCTCCGTAAAAATGTTGACAGTATCATTGATATGTATTTATTAAAAAATAAAGGAGGATTGGGACGAGAGCACGTGATGAACGTGCAACGTGCACGGTGGGTTAACTGAAAGGAATACATTTTAAGAGCGGAGGACGGTCTTTGATGGCACGAGCCATACCACAATTTGTCGGTCACACGGATACGTGTCGCCATCTATGCGTTGAATTCGAAGATTCTTTGAGATGATTGCCGTGGGGCGTGAGCCCAAAAGATGCCTTTTAATGATTCTTAAGATTACAAAAATAAGCATTCCGTTTTAGCTCCGTGGACGTCTTATAAAAATTCATTAATTGAAGGATTGTAGCGAAGCGATTGGCCAGTTAGGTGCGAGTCAGGTTCATGGCTGCTGCACCTTGGACGGGTACGCATCGTCGCCATAGCCCCTTGCATCGTCCTATAGACGCTTTAAGCACGCGCCAAATTGAGCCGCCGTTGCCGGCCTTCTCATGTCTTACCGAGGTGCCGAGCCACTGAAGCGGGCGTTGAGGAGCCTCAACAAGGAACTATGCTGGGGACAAGGACACAGCAGCACCTAAAGTGGCAATAACCTCTCCTGCTGTGGCAATGATGAAGTGAAGCGAACGAAATAAGAGGAAACAAAAAATGAAGGTCGCATATGGCGGCGCTCATGCACGGCTGCCTGAAAGCGTCTATACTCCGTTTCACGATAAGTTGGCGAACAGTGGAGGCTAAGACCCCCGAGATCCAATAAGAGCGTCGGAGCACTCCACGTGACAACCCTGAAAGTTCGACACAAATGCTCCGGAGGCGCGGATTCATGTGCTTGGCTGAGACGCTCCCACTGGTTCTCGGGGACCTCAGCCTCCAAAGTTCGCAAAGTTATCCTGAAACCGAGTATAGAATCAGGCTCCGAATGCGATCGTGCCAACGTCGTCCCCCACGCCGCGCTTGCAAAAGTCCGACCAGACTGATTCCAGCGCGGTCTAAGTGGGCTCTAATCCTTATTGTTTTTTCTTCTTCCGCTGATCGGTACCAACGGGACCGCTGCAGTCGAAGTAGCGAATCGGGGCAGGGTTTAGCTACATCGTGTTAGGCTTATAAGAATGAAATACGTTTAGAACTTTCTGTAACGCCGAGTTCGAGCGCAGCTCTAGAGGAAGAAGAGGGGACGGTACTGAGGGGAGGGTATGCCCGTCCTCATCATCCGTACCTGCTCACCTCCATTCACGCGCGAAGCTCGCATCATCACGTGACGTTTTAATGCAGTGCCGAAACATCACGTGACGTTTCGTCATGGTGACGTTTCGGCACGAGTGACGATTCGGCGCGTTGCATTATGGGACGTTTCCTATAATGCACCACGTGGTTACGCCTAATGCCACGTTCACGCTTGCGAACCGGCGGCCGGATACGCGAGGATTCTGACGCCCGGTGACGAAAGCATGCAGAATTTCCGGCGGAGAACAAGATCGCTCTGGGGCCAATTGTGAACGCCGAAAAAAGTTTTCTCTCGCCGCAAGCCAATCAGATCGCATGGAGAAAGCGGCGTTTGCTGACGTCAGATCTCCGCTGACAAGCTGGCGACAAAATCGAGGAGATGACGACGAGACGCGCGCGGGCAAGGAGAAGGTTTGAGAGCTCTCGTCAGCTCTCGTCTGTTCGAAAAACTGCGAGACGCTTGCGCCGCGCACTCCGCAGGCGGCCACAAATTTGAATAGCCCGATCTTTTTTCGGCGAGCGAATCCAGTCGGCGGCGAGTGCGTATTTCGTAAATCTGAACGAGCCATAAGGTGATGGCGACAGCGACGCCGCTCAAGCCGGAAACAGGTGCCTAAGAGTTGGGCTCTAAAATAAGAGAATTATATGGATAACGATTCGAAAGAATAATTTATTTTCTCCCGAACGTAACACAAATGTCGGAGGAAAAAGATCACAGTGCTGCGACCGTCGAAGTCGCTGTGCACGAATCCACCGGCCAGCTTTTGTTAGCAACGAATCGACTCTTGGCATTTTTTGTTCACAGCGGGGACGGCTGCCCGCGTGTACATCTAGCACAAGATAATACACAGCTTATACGCGAGCTAGTCCTCAATTCGAATTACGTCTATCTTTGGATGGTCGGCCAGCTTTAAACTTTAGCCGGTATTTCGGGCAAGCGAGTCCGGCTCATTAGGCATACGAAGGATCTCGGGTAACGAGAGCAGCACGCACGGACTCGTCCCATCAAGCGCAACTGCTGTGGTAACAAACACAAAACAAAAACACGAGGGCACCAAACTGACCGGTGAGAAGAGATGGCAAGAGCAGCAGATTCATATTTCGGAGATAAGCGTCCCACTGGTTCCATTTTCCGGCGTCGCGAAAAGGGGCCGATGGGGCGCATGCGCAAGGGCCGGAGAAAATGTCCGCTGCTTCCGCCGCCACCAAGCTAAAAGTAAAATGTCTTGACATGCTTTTTTAATGTTTTTTTCCAGAATCTTTTTTATTGTTTAGACAAACACGATTTTTTGATAGAAGAACGAAACTTCTCGGTGTAGTACACGTTATTTAGCCTACATACAATAAATTATTGTTTTTGCCAATGCTGCCACTCGCAAAGTCGACCATGCGACTTCACCAACTTGCCGCCAGTTGCGCGCTTTGAACACATTGGGGTGGCTCCAAACGTTGCGCTGTTTTTGCCTGAACCAGTTAAAATATCACGTGCTAATATTTCGTCGCTAATGCTTGATCCTTGAGTAGCCTGACCTACTATTGGAGCAATAACAAAAAAACTAAAGTCTGCAGAAGCTCAAACAGCGCTAGTGCTGACTGCTGGGCTAGTTGCTGCTGAATTTTTGAATACATACTAAGGATCGAAGTGAAGGACAGACGGAAGAGAAGAGATTTGCAGATTTCACAAATATGCATTTCTGAATGGATTTGCCGTTCTCAAGCCCAAGCACTCGAATGCCTTTGGCACGCGAATTGTTTGTAATTTGATGCGCATTTTTGAATGAACTAATATTATTATTATTGTTATTATTATTATTATTATTATTTTTATGTATATTATTATTATCATTTTTATATTTATAAAAGTGGTCTTCCAAAGAGGGAAGTTGAATTTAAGATTTGCTGAAAACAAAATTAGAACCTTTTAAACCTTGATCGCAAGGCGCACTGTGACTTGGTAGACTCAAATCTAGTTAAAAATCCCCCAAAAATCTGGAGGTACGCTAAATCCCGCTTGGGGGTAGGCTACTGAGTCCGAAATCGTATTGAATCAGCATTGCAACAGTGCGAAGGGCATGTCTGAGTTGTTTGCGGATCACTTTGCGTCAGTGTAGAAGAAGAAGAATAACTGCTACTCAACTATATATCCTCACTGGGATGGGTTTGGTGACACAATCGGTTCTGTTGTTTTCGATGAGGAATGTGTTAGATTATGTATAAAAAAATGAGACTCAAATTGTCTGGAGGCCATGGCGGGATACCCGCTGCAATTGTCAAGGGTTATCTGAAGTATTTACGGCTATACTGTGCACAATATCTAATATTTCCTTGACGTCAGAAATATTCCCTGGCGACTGGAAAGTTCCAGTGGTTGTTCCAGTCCTGAAATCTGGAAATAGTGGTGACGTTCTTAATTACAGACCGATTTATCTTTTCTAATATTTTTCAAAATTCTTTGAAGTGGTCATCAATCGATTGCTCTCCATCAGGTTCCCTAGTATAATCATTCCTAATCAGCATGGCTTTATGTGCGGCAAATCGACATCCACCGATCTCGTATGTTTTACGTTAGCTGCATCTGAAGTAGTTTGCAATGGGGGTGAGCATGACGTTTCTTATTACGACTTGAGTTAGGAGTTAGGCCTTTTACGTAGACATGCTCAACATCCCCTTATACAAGCTCTCCTCTTACGGAGTATGTGGCTCGGAATAAAATTTGCTAAAAAGCAATTTGTCCAATAGGCAAACGTACGTCCGTGTCAACAATACTACCTTGTCCTTGTACAAGGCAAGCTCTGGAGGACATCAGAGATCTGTCTTGGGCCCCCTGCTTTTGAATCTTTTTCATGTAAATGATGTCTTTCAGGTTATCTCAAACTCTTCATTTCTGCAGTGCGCTGATAATATAAAACTTTACAAAACAATATCGACCTTAGAGGATTGCATCACGCTTCAGAACGATGCATATTCCTTCGGTCATTGGTGTTTTATACAATGACCTTCGTTTGAATCATTCTAAAACAAAAGTAATGACATATTCTCGCAAAATCCCATGATATATTTTTCCATATACTTATCGTGGCGAACTGCTGTCACATGTAAGTGAACTGAGGGACCTTGGTGTTGCTTTGACTCGACCCTTAGATTTGACACTCACGTTACCAATGTGGTTCAGTCGGCTTTGCGCACGCTAGGTGCCGTGTCTCGCGTAACGGAGGAATTCAAAAACCCGTTTGTTTTTTTAACGCTGTACTGTTGCTTATTTAAATCCCAGCAAAGAAGACGCCTTGGTTGTTTGGAACGGCATTTCCAAAACTAACATTTTATCTGTCGAGCGAGTCGAAAACAAATTTATTTTTATCTTTAAATATCGTTACCTTGAGAAAGGTGCTCCTTGTTTAAACGTTGGAGGTAACGCGCAATTCGTCAACTTGTTGAGCCTGCAGCAGCGTCGGGTGAAGGTGTTGTTGTTGTTTAAGACCCTGGACGGTCCGATTAACTCTCCCAGCCTTCTGTTCGAACTGAGCCTTAGAGTTCCACGTGTGCCTACATGGCTTCAATCGTCTTTTTATATGGCTCGACGTTTTAGCCACTTAAACCCTATCCAAATCATCGGCTGAATGTCTTAACTGTTACTTTGATACACTTGATATTTTTAACTCAGGCGAGCAAGTTTGGAAACGCTGTTCGAATCTTCCGCTTGCAAGAAAATGGCTGTTGAGTTAAAGGGTTGATGTTTCCCAGTACAATAACCAGTATTTGTTTTTGCTCTCACACTTGGTGATGTATTTTATTTATTTATTTCATTAACCTCAGGGCCCATCGGGCGTTAAACCTTAAGCACTTAAATCCGATTCAAAGATCGGCTGAGTGTTATACAGCAACACTGATATAATTGATATTTTAGCTCATGCGGAAGCATGTTCGGAAACGCTGTTGGGAGTTTCCTTTTGAAAGAAAAGGGCTGATGAGTTGGAGGGTTGGTGTTTGTCAGTACTATATCCAAGTATTTGCTTTTTGCTCTCACACCTGGTAATGTCTCTGTTTCGTGCTTTTGATTTCCCTTGCTGATATGATTGTCTTTTGTACTTGTTAATATTTTTATTTTCAGACTGGGGAACTACGTTCCCCTCCTGCACTCGTGTGTATGTGTGTGTTTTTGCTAGTTTTTTTAAGTGTACCAGCACTAGCACCGATCGGTTGTTCCTAAACGCTATAATAAACACTGATATATTATTTGATCTCGCAGATACAGTGACTGTATCTGCGAGATACAGTCACTGCGAGATACAGTCAACCAATGGTTGGTAAAAATGCTGAGTCACAAATTGAATTATTTAGGCTGCAAACGCCGAGAGAAGCCTCAGATGTTACTCGTGATGTGCTCGCAAAATAATTGTTGAATGAATTTGCAACTAGCTGGGGATCGTCTTTAAAGTACTGCAAGGGAGACTCTGGATGTGTGGTTTTTCCACGCAGTTGGTAGACGATGGACCACGTCTGTTTGGGGTTGTTTGCGGCTTTGTAAAACTGTGCCCTAAAATAGCGCCGTTTTGAAGCGCGTATCAGCGCACACACTTTATTTCTTTCTATCTTAAATTTGAGGTGGAGCGCGCTATTGTTCGGGGCACGCTTGGATCGTCTCCACAACAGGTCTTTGTATTCGATTGCTTTAATAATATCTGGGGTTATCCAGTGGCTTTCCTTTTTCTTTTCCTAAAACAAATAGGACGCTTCGCCTCATTTTTGAAAAACTGGATTTGTTCGCAAAATGTTTTGTACACTTGACAAGCGTCGTTTGAGTCAAGTAACGATGACCAAGGGAAAGATTTTATAGACAGGTCAAGTTTCCGGTGATGTATGATCCAAGCGTCAGTCGTTTTATCTTCGCCTGGAAACTTTTGCGTAACATGACGGGACAACAAGGGTGTCCACTGACATGCTGTAAAATAATGGTCTGCCAGTTTTTGCATGATTACGCAAAATTGAATATTAAAACTTGGACCACGCACGTTTATGTGAACAAGGCACGATGCAACTAGTGATCCATTTAAAAACTCTTCCCTTGTTGGAGCCTGAATGCTGCATTCAATACCATGAGAATAAAAAAGTGTAAGGTAATCAATTACTACTGGTTTGAATGAGGCTAATGTATCTATGTTAAAATCTCCCACCACACACACCTGTTGTTCTAACGTCCATGACAATACGACGTTTTCAAGTTCTAGAATAAAATTAGAAGCACTGTTGGACGGAGGGCGATAGACTGTCATTAGCAAGAACGAGGCATGTTCCGTGATTGTCCGCAAAGCGACACATTCAGCATAAACGAAGGAAATGTCCAATCGGGATGTGGTGTATACGTCTCTAACAAAAACTGCAATTCCGCCACCTCGTCTGTCGGGGCGTGTATAGCAGAAAGAACGATATCCAGGCAAAACAAAAAGCTCCAGCAACTCTGAGGGAGTATTAATTTCTGTTAGAACAAAATCGTCAATTACGTCGTTTAAGTTTAGAGCAATCATCAAAAACTCATCCCAGTATTTTCTTATACTACGAATGTTCTGCGAGATACAGGTTGACAGCGACCTTGCTTGGAACACCCACCTGTCCTATATTTGTAGCAAACTCAGAAGTACTGCCTGGCTTTTGTACACCATTAGACATCTTGCTCCGATCGGTGTGCGCAGAGCTATTGCCAGCAGTCTTGCATACGGCGTTTTAAGATATGGAATTACTATTCTTTCCAATTGCTCCATAAGATGGCAAGTACGCATCAATAATATTCTGCGGAACTTACTGAAGAGCGTGGCATATAACTGCGATTTGACAGAATGCGGAAGTATC
The DNA here is from genome assembly GCA_037355805.1 of Ixodes ricinus. NCBI lineage: Eukaryota > Metazoa > Arthropoda > Arachnida > Ixodida > Ixodidae > Ixodes > Ixodes ricinus. The sequence continues at coordinate 24,546 of JAZHYW010033044.1, read as the reverse complement.
TTTGAGTATCTTGGTTTACCTTCCTTCCAAAAGTTGTTCGTGAATTCAGTAATTTTGCGCCACTTTTGGATGGATGATTTCAAAAAAACATTCGTGTCCTCCCGAGTTCTAAGAGATAGTCCTCGCTATGTTGTACCTCGTTCTTATACTCGCTACGGGCAAGCTACTCGTGATATTTATGTCCCGAAAATATTTAATTCGCTTCCTGATGACATTTTTACGCTTACCTCGAAAAGGCAACTAAAAAAATTCCTAATTGATTGGAGTATACCTTAAGTACTCGTTAATGTTTCCTTGCCTTTTTTCTTGACAACCTTGTCAGAACCTTTTTATTTTACCTGTAGATATCTCTTAAGTGTTTCTAGCGGTCGACTGTGATTGACTATCTCTGTCAGTGGCATGTACAAATCTATATGTATGCTTTGTGTGTATCTCTACATGTACCTGTACATATGTCTATAATGTTTCTACCGGTCCACTGTGATTCACTATCTCTATCCGTGCCATGTACAAAGTGACTGACTGCCCGCCGCCTCCCCTCCCCCACCACGCGACAACTATGATTGTTTATCGGTGTTAGTTTGTTAACCAAATGTACATAATCACTTACTACCTCTTCCGGGCCACGTCCCACAAGCCTTCTTTGGCTTTGACGGGCCCGAAAATATCGAAAAAAAACATGAAAGCGTAATAAATATTATTATTATTATTATTATTATTATTATTATTATTATTATTATTATTATTATTATTATTATTATTATTATTATTATTATTATTATTATTATTATTATAACTAATATTATTATTAACTCAAGCGCAGTAGATCCATGTTCCTCTCCCTTTGTCCTTGTTTCGAGCGCTATACTTCTTCGCACAGGCCAAGCTAAGATCTTAAAAATAATTAGCTTCACGGATAAAGTCAAGACGAAGATACAATCAAGACAAGAGCTACAATAAACAGATTGTTTAAGGTGCGAGAAAAAAAAGACAATAAGGACAAGAGCTAAAATTATCTGATTGTTTTAGGCGTGAGAAAAAAGACAAGAGGGAAGTGATATATAATTTGATTCAAATATGGAAATGAAGGATGTTAGTTTGAAAAAAAAAACATTGCTAAACTAAACGACGAAGGTTTGTATAATAATTATTTTAACAAATAAATAATTACGAAGAACATATAAAGAAAAAACCAAAAAAGTGGTTGGGTTAAAAAATATGAGATATCGCATTTTGTTCATAGATAGTAGCTGCAGGCGGTGTGCTGATGCACATGTGTCCTTGCTCAATGGCGGTTTTTTCCTCATAGACCTCTCTGGTTCTTTTGCTATGAACGTAATTGGGGAGGTTAGTCTGGTCAAACATAGGGAAACAGTTTCTGAATCTAACGCGTATAGTTCGGCGTTTCGATGGTGGCGATTGTAGAGAAAGGTCATGCTCTAGCAGTCTTACATTAATGCATCGGCGAGGATGACCAAGATGCATTCTCCCGCAACAGCACATGATCTCGCACACGATGTTGACGTTGCAGTTGGCGTATTTATGTACACGAAAAACATCGGTCATGACGTTCATTTGGTGATTTATGCGCTAATTACTTTCACGGTGTCTATCCACCTAGCCCAACAGGGAATTTCGACGATCCAATGGAGCCAATGTAAGCAGAGAGAAAACTGCGCCGTCAAGGCGCTCATTGTCTTTGTGCGTTTGTTATCAGCGAATCAACCAATCACGCACAGCAAATGGGACACTGTGCTTCTTGCATTGCGTGATTGGTTCATCCGGAGATAAGATACCCACAAAGACCACGAGGGCCATGAAGATGCACTTTTGACGAGGCTTGATTGGCTCCAACGTGTCAAAGCCTCGGCTGCCGTCGGACTTCAAATAAATCGAACTATAGCACGCATACTCAAGGGCTTTTCATATTCGCACTCCTGGGTCGTGATTGGTTCTTGGGCGTCTTTATTGTCTAATGCTGATTTCTGTTTCGCTGCAGAGAGATACATAGATGCCCGGGACTCGCCACGTGGCTACTCCCTCATTTAACGCCACTTGACTAGAGGCCACATGACGTCATCCAGTAACCAGAATGTATCCGCTAAATGTTGCGGGGAATTCGGCACCGCACAATTTGAGGTCACGTGACATGGATCCGAAGCGTCAATGGATTTGTCAAATTCGGCGAACGAATTGAATTTACGTGGCAATAATTTGGCCGATATGCTCTGCGGTAAAATTAACGTGGCGCCTTTTTTGACGTTTCCTTCATGAAATTCGACTGATAAGGCTCATTCTGTGCTTTAGAAGTTTAAAACAAACGAAATTCCAGTTTTAAGTTTTGCTTTGCCTAGTATTTGTGCCTGCGTAGGAGTGTCTCATTCCAGTGAACTTTTTATTCCTTTCAGATATGTTCTAGCTCGAAATCGCTTCCTACGATTCCACTCGGCGTAGCCTTATTTGGGCTTGAATCTGAAGACAGATTCAACAAGTGTGCAAGTGAGGGGTGATGCCATACGCTGCTGGATACTGGCGTGCAAATTCAGTCTATTTGTACATGAAGAACGTGATTAGGGATCCCGGTTTCCTGATCAAGATGCCGCCATGCTGACGAAGCGTGAACCGCACAAATACACGTAATAAAATTTGCAATCGAACAGAAGAAGTGATTTGCCATGAACAGCTAGCCGCTAATGCGTTTCAAAAGACGAGCTTTAGGAAATTTGATCTAGTCAATCTGGTTTTGAAAATTTGCTTTGAGAGCTTCGGTTTCCACAGCATACTTGTAACCAACGTGCCGGGTCAATGTCCCTCGCCCCTCGCCGTTGCCGTGCCGTCTGCGACCCTCCGTCTGCTCTGCCAACACCACCTAGAATAATCAAAGGCCGTGCAATATAATTTTGACATCATCACTCATCACACTGATCTAATACAATCTGTACACAAGTACTACGTCAGCGTTCCGCTGCGCCTCGTATCCCATCAACTTGTCAAGGGGACGCCGGGCAGCAGGCTCGGGTGCGATTGCTTCTCCATCCTACTTGTCTTATCTCGAACGCAGGAACTGCAGGAAGTCCGGCTGGCCTTAAATTATTCCTGGTGGTGTTAACTCTACTCACAGCGGCACGCTTGCCACCTCCGCCTCTCGAGCAGAGGAATAATCTCACGCGTTCTTTTTTATGTTTGAAGAAGGGACAGAGGAGAGAGAGCCGTGTATACTCGCCGGAAAACTTAGTCCATCTTATCTTATTTAACTCATCCTTATCGTGTGGTCAATTTTCCGAAAATATGAAAAGAGGTAAAGTATCAATTATCTTAAAGGAGGTATATTAAACATTCTTAACAATTGTAGACCTATATTTGTTCTTTCTCTTTTCTCAAAGGGACTCGAAACACTTTTTTAAGCGTCTCGGAAATCTTTTTGTGAAGCTTTCTGTACTAACAAACTTTCAATATGGTTTCCAAGGAGACAAATCTACAGAATCAACTTGATGACTACAAAAATGAATTATATCGCAAAATATTGAAAGAAAACTTTTAATACTTCATTTTTTGATTGATTTTAGTGAAGCTTTTGCCCGCCTTAATCACGAAACCTTGCTTGTAATACTGAATAAATATAGCGTTCGCGGCATACCATTTATGCTGTTAAAATCGTATTTGTGTAATCGCGAGCAGGTGTAAATATTGCCGGTCATCAATCTTCGTTTTTGAGCATTGTATGTGGTGTTCCGCAGGAAAGCAGCCTATGACCTTTATTATTTAATGTTTACATAAATGGACATTGTTAATTTGGATGATCAAACTCAGTTTATAATTTATGCGGATGATATCAGCAGCTTTTTTCCTACTGTTGACGATGATAGAGTTTTTGAAACTTTTTGTTTCGTCAAAAGTAAATGATAACACATTAAAGTCTAAAGCAATTCTACTGAGACCAGTAAATAAGTTGATAACTGTTACTTGTACCCTAAAACTCGGAGCCACGGGAACTGAGTTTGTCCCTGAATATAAAACACTAGGTGTATATTTTTCTGTAGATATGTCATAAACCTTTCATATTAATTATTTAATTAAACAGTTTTCACATGTAGTTGGTGTCATCGCCAGGTGCCACAATTTCTTACCAACCAATATTAAACTGAAGATGTATTACGCCTTGTTTAACTCCCCCTTAAACTACCGTCATTTGGTTTGGAAATAGACGACTAAAACAAACCTACCTAAAATTATTTTGCTTAAAAAAATTGCGTTATATTGCCAACCTCCCGTATAATTATTCTTCAGAACATTTATTTTCTTAACACAATGTAATTCGCATCGAAAACATGCATAAATATGATTTACTTTATACCATTCGTTTTTCATCTGAAACATTTATAAATTTCTTGTCTAGTATAACCGAAATAAGAAGGTATGAATGTATTATGAGTATTCGTCACCCGGAGAGGAATGGTCCCCCGAAGCTGTACAATTTATAACTTACAATCTTTTCATTATAACCTCCCAACAGTTCTAAATGAATGGGCTTATAATAATACCGATGTATTTGCAACTTTCAAAAGATGATCTACGCGATTATTTCATGTGTTGAACTACTTATATTTTGCATAACGTATACCTAGACACCTGTTTGTTGTTATATTGGATGCTCCTTTGATATTTTTTTCTTTATATTTTTTCTTTTTTATGGTTTCAAATAGCTACTCCTTTGTTACTCATTCCTTTGTTGTATTTCGTATGAAATGTAAATTGACATATCGACGCTGTTGCTCCCGTAACGGGATCTCAGACCCCGTCAAGTTGCTATTAGCAGCTTTTTGTTTGAGAGTCCCACCAGACTCTGGAAAATAAACTGAATTGAAAAAGCAAAAAGGAGCGATAGTGAGTCCCGCAATAGATGACGTGGTTGTAAGTGGGGCGATGGCGATGGGGAGAGAGATAGCGAGGCGGCGCCATTTCTCACTCCGCGATCACGTGAGATTTTTCGAGCCAACGCCGCGGATTTTGCCGGAAAGAGGCATAAACAGCAACCACAGTAAAGAGAAAACAATTCGCGATGGATGTGAAGCGTTAACTTTTTCGGGTTTAATTGCCACTAGTTCTGGTCGCGCCTTCCAGTCGCGGTGTCCCCAAATTTATTTAAGTAATAGCCACCATTATGGTGTTATTTGGCTTAAAATGTTTGTTAAAATAATAAAGGTGTCCTGTAACATAATTGTATAAGAATGTTTGTCACTTGACAAAAGCTTAATTACTGGCACTAGCGAGACCAAAGTGTTTTCTCATGGAACGTAACTTACCAAAGATCATATTTGTCGCAGCATATTTTCACAGCCGAAAGCAGTATTTTTCTTTCAGTCACTTCTCCGCAAAACTAGATGTCGAATTTCATGAAGTCGCATTGTTGGATTTGTTAGAGTTTGTCAAAAGTTCGGATACAAAAACTATCCGATGTTCTGACATACTTAACATAGGCTCGTTTGCATATCGCTGCCGTTTTTTTTTCTTAATTTTGTGATTTGATTGTCGAAGAAAATAGTTAAAATTGCAGCCGGAAATGCTCCCCCTTTCGACGAAAAATGCTACTTTTATTGTAGTTTTCACTATATAACAAACAATGTTGAAGCAAAAAAAAAAGGAGATTAGTATTGCATATACAAATTGCAGCTTCCGATATCAGTAGACATTGGTCAGTTTTGTCTAAAGTCAGCAATAAACATAATAGCACGTTCTTTAAAGGGTTTTCAGTCCGCTTGCTCTATCTGATGAGTTGTGACCAAATTTTAAGAAGTACGTGGTGAGAACTTCTATGTTGACGCTGGCTTTGTCATTTACAAATAGGTGCTCTTCAATAGCTGTGCGTTGGCTTCATAGCTGACTTTCACGTTTTTGTCATATTATTTCGTACGGTTCACTTCATTCCTTTGGTCGCGAGACTGGTTATTGTGTTTTATTCACAACACTGTTATGTTCAAATTTCTGCCTTGGGTTTAATTTTTTATTTCTTATTTTTATATAGGAGCATCTCGGTCAGGTAAGAAAGAGCAAGCCTGTTTTCGCGACTCAAATCTGGCGCTCGGGGAAACGGTCTAATAAACACTTCTCGTGCTACATGAGCTACCGAAAAGCTTCGCAGATGGACCTAAAGCTTGATAGGTTGTCTTGCTTAGGGTTAATTTGTCTTTCCTTTATTTTAATACGAATAATGTCAGATGGACAAATTTGACGGTGTTAGTTTGAGAATGGGATGACTCCAAGCTTCCACTGTGATTTTTACAGCCATCATGGAAATTGTCATTAGCAACTAAGGATAAGCAGCCACGATCAAAACCAGTGAATTTCCTGGCGCCTTTCTTGCGTTCTTGCAAGTACCCGCCATCAGTGTCGCGAAATAAAATTAAGCGAGATGCTCAGTTCTGCCCTGCCATGCTGTTCTAGGACGGGCTAGAGAGCGACTTTCCTCGCGGCCTTCGCTTTCGCACACTAGCAGTGGGATTTGTTTTACCCGCGTTGGGCAGCCACAACACCGCTATGCCCCAATGTAACTGGATCCTGGGAGAATGGCCCAAATCTCCACATGGTATCGATTTTCGCCTACGGAATGAGCAGTTTCATTCTGCTGCATTCTTTGTGAGCCAAAGCCGATTCGTGGTGACAAGTTGTTTAATAAATTCATTTCTTGTCGAGGCCAGCGCGCTGCTTACAAACACGTCTACGCCAACACGCTGTTTACAAACATTGACAAATATTTTCCTTTTTCTGAAATACGAAGAACAATATCATTCCAAACACGGTGTCAATCTTTTATATTGTCGAGGAACGAATTCAGTACAATGACGCTCCATAGCGAGTTGGCGAAACGTACCAGAAAGACTCTTTATGAGCTTCGAAGGTTTGACAGGACCGAAATGGCGATTGTCGTGGCAACAATACTGATCGGTCAGACGCCTTGCGAGGTTTTTGCCTTCTGTATGTTAGGATCTGTTTGTGTCTTGCTATCAGTCAGGGGGCCCACCCGTCTACTCTGGGATGGGTCCCCTGACAGGGGTCTGCCCTTGGGGAGGGGGGGGCACAGTCAAATTCACTACGGCGGCGGTTGTCGGCGCAGGGATACCCTCGACCGTCGTCGACCCACTGGCGTTTCCCTCGAGGACCCTTTCGCGGCGTCCGGCTGGTGCCGGGCTCTGCGGCGTCCTTTCTTCCTGTTGGTCCTTCCTGGGTCATTCGCTTGGCGGCGCCCAGATTTATTTTTCAGTAGATTAGTTCCCAATTCGCTTTTTACATGAAATTCACACTTGATCTCAGGATCCAATTCATTTTTATCAAATTGGTTTTAAGTCTGCGGTGCCTGGCGGCGGGAGCGGACGCAGGGGACAATTATTTTTCAGTCTTTTGCATGCAGCCACAACCTCACAAGTTGTCAGCCAGGAAATGCGATTTTACAACTTTCCCAAGATCCTATGAATTTACTCTGCCCATCACTGCCTGAGCTACCCTCAAAAGCTGTATTCTGACTACTGTGATTGAATATATGTAGCAATATACTGAAATGATTGTAGTTTGCCAATCGAAATATGTTTTGGCATGCGATAATTTAACGTTTGTTTAGAAAAACTTGTTTCTTGGTAAAACCAAGGACAAAAGGTGTTCCGCATACTTCCCCGCATGGACGTAGCCTCATAAACTGTGAACCTATTTAGGATATAGAAAATTCTCCAACTCAACCCCTGAGCAAATATACCCACACGGTGAGGCTCAGGTGCTTCCCGAGAATGAATTAAAATGTTGTAGAACGGTAGGTTTAGAGCGACCCCTTGCGACCCCATCGAATTGCGACTGAAGAGAGCAACTACCCCCATACGAATGCTGTTAGGAATTCCGTATTTTCCCTTCCTTTTCACGAGACAAGCGCTTGCTCAATGACATAATTATATGAAAACCTATAAACATCAGGAGGACAACGCGAAGGAAATATTTGAGCCACAAAATCTTTGAATACTCCACTCGGACCACGTCGTTGACCGTTTTGATCTGGAGGAGCGTAAAAGTACGGTAAATATCTCGTAAACATCGAAACACCAGGCGAATCTTGGGGTAGTTTAACTTTCTGCTGCATTAGCATCTAACAACAAATTTCTTATGGTGTATTCGCACAATGGAGATTTTCTTCACAAAGGAGCAGACGTCATAATGTTTCTAGGTCACGTGCCTCGAGTCAAGAATGGTCGGTAATTTTTTAAATGCCTTTTCAGACATACAGTGCAGCACAAAATTGGCGCTGAAAAGGCGCCGATGCGGCGTTGAAGCTGTGTCAAGTGGGTTTAGCAGCGATGGTTCGCGCTGCATCGCTGCTGGCCACTGTGGGACAGAACGTCGGCTGTAAGTGAGGTGCACTACTGTGGAACTACATCGGCGAATATTGATGTTAGCATCAGAGCTTCATCAGCGCCGTTTCCCAGCGCCGATACCGCACTGCGCTTTATACAAGGGCCGAACCGAGACCCGAGGATTGTCCCACCGTTCCGTTGAGGAAAGAGCATGGAGTCGAACGAAATATTTGACATTGTGTGTAAAGAGCATGGTGGAAATTTGAAGTCCTTGCTTCTCTACACAAACAGCGCCAAGGTGAAGACTCTGACATTCTGATAAATTTTGCTTTCGTCAAAAGAAATGTCGAACTGTCACTTTTAACGCTGTTGATTTAAGAATGCAGCTGGTTCAATCCTCCACCATGTGGTTTACACATATCAAACTAATCGAACCCATCGTTTGATGACATTTTCTTTTCTCGCTACAGCGATGGGGTGATCTGTAAAAAGAGAACATATTTTCCTCGGTTCCTCTTCAGAGTAGAGGGATAAGCCAGCATTCGTGAAGTGAACCCGGTCACATCAAAACTCCATTACTTCTACTAGTCTACTTGGAGCAATGATTCGTTATGTGAGCACACCAAAAGAATATTGTCAGACTGCCAAAAGTTATGCAGTTGGTGAAAGAATGCGAAGACTTTAAGCTTTCATCCTGCTGTTGGCACACGCTTTTGAACTTGTGGATTGACGCAATCTTCTTTTCTCATCAAAACGATGGGGCCATCATCAGCTCTCGGCGCTGTACGGGAATTAGCAAACATGGGTAATTTGGCCCACTTGACCTCGAAGCGCAATGACGTTTGCTCCTCTTTGTGAAAAACTTATTCGTCTTCTGAACACATAATTAGGAGCTTCACCTTGAGGGATACATGACGGCGTAGAAAGTCGGTTCTCGCATGAAGTTCTGCGAAAAATTAACTTCGATTGAGTGATGATTCAGCGCAATATTCCCCAAAACTACCGCTATTCAGCAAAAGGTTTGCGTTCATTAGAGTAAGTGAGGTAGATAACTCTACATCTTAGGTTGTGATTGGGGAGTCAAGACTGCACCACGTAGTTCGGCCAGTGGGCCCAGGGGCTGTAGGATTGTTCGTAGAAAGACAATTTGTTGCAGATCAATTGGAAGCAGGCCAGTTAACTTAGGGCATTTCGTCATAGAGAAATTAGCCACAGTGACAGTTCGCTAGACTATTAAAAGAACTGTTTTTCGTGCCATTTTTCTAGTGCAAAGCGTATTCCTTCCAAATAAAAAAAACACTATGGCAAATGTTCAGGCAATTTTGTTGCATACGTGAAACTTTCTAGCATGACAAACATTTAGCGGACCACTCAAGGCGCTCTTCATCGAATTGTTTAACGCGTACTAGAGCGCGACACTGTTAGCGCGAACAAGCGATCGCCGGTTTCTCCAGTTTTTCTCTTTGAAACTAAGGGATGGCATTCAAGTTATTATTGCTACGGAAAGAGCTCATTTAGTTCTATAATGTAAGCGATAAAATTTCGTGCTCGCTAATACTATTTAGAAGTAAAATGCGAAAATGCGCCGATGTCGTGTTCGCGCTAACAGTGTAGCGATGTGTACACTTGAAAGGTGTTCTCTGAGTCTCACGGTATGCGTGACAAAATTTGCCATCCGAATCTGTCTACTGAGAGTCAGTGCTGCGGAATGGGCACCCTTATTCTATTCCGATTCCATTACGGGGAATTTGAGCTTCTAACAATTCCATTTCTTTTAACTCCTCGGAATGAAATCATGGGGCCCCTTCACACTCCTGGAGTGGCTGAACTCCACCATTCCATTCCTTTAGTTCCTAAACGTGGAAAAATGGCAATTGACAGCCACACTGTGTTGCTGGGAAAAGAAGCATAAAGCTGCTGACGTTATCAAACGCGGAGACGACTGAGAATGTATGCAAAAGCTTCCTCAAATCATTCATTTTACTAAGCCTAAGGGTTGTCTTACAAAGAGCTTCGTGGCACTTGGTGTCACTGCAGACATCGTTCGCGCTATCAAGCGTAAACAGGCTTGCGAGTCGCAACAGAGGCCAACAATTAAAACCACCCATTTTCTTCGCAAACGGACCGTATACCCACAACAGATACATGGTTAACGTGTCGTTTGCTTTGATAAGACTTTACAAATGTCTAGTTCGTGCGTGGCGCAAGAAGAAGCTACCTGGCTCTCTGCTTCGAATACTTGCAAAAAAGCACCGCTAGTGCACTGTTAGAAGCGACGCCGCGTATAGCTGCCCAAATTTCCACGCACTGCGGCAAGAACAAAAAACAGCTGACAAAGTGCAATCGGTATACGGAGCACAGCACAAGGGAGTGTAACCGCATCTTATGGAAACCTGCTCTTAAAAAGGAAACGTAAACGTGGGATAAAAGCAGGCAGTCGAACTGGTAATAATTCCGGTTCGGTTCAGGTTCCGTTGAGTTTTGTTCCGGTTCAGTTCTGATTTTGTGATCTGTCTGAAATAACGGTTCGGATACCGGTTTCATCAAGCGCAAAACAGTTTAAACCGGTTTAAAAAAAGAACCCAAACTCTCAGGCATTAAAAAGGAGAAAACGTAACTTAATTTTATATGCAGTTAAAAAAATCAGGTCATCAGAAGCGGTGCTCTAGAAACGAGGTCAGTAAAACACATACATGCTTGATTTCGTCTTGTGATCTTGAATTTTTAATGCGAACACCGTTGAGTGAAAGGTACGTTGTTATACAGGCGCCTGGAAACTAACAAAATACAACGCTCACGTGTGAAGTCAATCAGTCAGCATGCACAGTGACAGCGTGACTGACAGTAGCACGCATCGCACTCGCCAACTATAAAAAATATAGCTTTTAGTTGTTTAGACAGCAAAAGTTTAGTGTGCAAGAGTATGGTTACATTGTTACCCACTGTAGATGAGAACTTCATCCAGTGCGGTACGACGGCTAGGGTGGAGTCTTTAACGGATATTACGCAGTACTGACACACGACCGCAAGCAGGTTACGATGCTCCTCCAGATGGAAACGGCAAACTACCCACACCGCACTCCCGAACGACTTTCTCGAACGAGTGAGTTGAAGAGGAGAACGAAAGCGAAGGCCCGTCACAACATGATGAAAACAAAAAAAGGACAAAAAACACAACAGGCGACTTGCTGTTTCTAGAAAATGCACACACAAAGAAACACACACACACAAAATTACTTCAAGCAGGGGTCCGGGCGACTAACGCCCCGGCGACCGGCTCCGCAGTGTCGCGATTGTCGCGGCTTTGCATCTTCGCGCCTCCAGATTTCGCTACCGCGAAACACGCGCACCGACAGCCGTCAAATTTTTTTTTCACGTTTATGGTTGCTTTTTTTTTCAGGAATATTGCTTAGCAGCAAGAAAGGAACACAAACACATACACGCTTATGCGCGCGCGCACACAAAGAATATTTCTTTAGCCTTTAGGCCACCGCACTCTCGGCATAGTCAGATATACCCAGTTTCTCATCTTAAGATGTACCGCGATGGACGCCATTTTATATTTTTATTTACTTTATTTAGTTATTTTTTATTATTCCTGAAAGCACCCCTTCGGGAATTGTATGAGGAGGGAGTACACGTTGTTCGACAAAAATATTGAAACAATAAATTTGTTACATATTTGCTACGAGCTACTTAAGCCGATGTGTACACTTTTAAAAATGTCTGTGCGTCTACTTTCACGCACAAAACTCCGGAGAGACCAATCACCGCAACTTACGGAGGCAGCTCAGCGAATGACGATGCGGAAACATATGTTTAGACCAAAAACGCAGTCTGAGTTGTGACATTAAGCAATGCAAAATGTGCACGCTTGCATTGCCTGAATGTCACAACTCAGACTGCGTTTTTTCGTCTAAGCATATGTTTCGGCATCGTCATTCGCTGAGCTGCCTTCGTAAGTTGCGGTGATTGGCTCTCCGAGTGGTGTGCGTGAAAGTAGACGCACATACATTTTCAGGAGTGTAGTTCCTGGCATGTCTCGTGATTCGCGCTCGCCGCGTCGCTCCGCCCAACCGAAAGGACACGCCACGCCCTCCGAGCTATGAATTGGCTCCGGTGGCTAGCAACATCCTTTGCGGTTCATCGTAAGGTGAAACCAAATATACAAGTGTACGCCTCCACACCGGCTTGCGACTACAATTCGTGCTCTACATAGATGTGAAATATACTTATTTGTTGCATTATTACTGAGCTGTCTCTATATCGTCGCGGCTGTTTGTTTAATCAAAACTGAACCGCCGACGCCACCGTAGCGAATATTTAATTGACTTCGCGCCGCCGCCCGCAAGAAGACTCGGCTCACATATCATTGCGCCGAACCTTTTCCTATGAATTGGTTTCCGCCACAGTGGGATTACGGTTTCGTTCCGGTTTGAGTTGAACATGAAATGTTTGATTTCGTTCAAGGCTTGTTGACGTTCAGTTAAAAATAACGGCTTTGCTCCTGTTTTCGGTTCGGTTCGACCACTGATCTCTATTGTAGTAGGCTGGATCGCGGACCGCGGCCTCGGCAGCTGGGGCCGAGTGTCGCCACCGGCGGCCATTGATTGACACCAGCCGATGCATGGGACTCTGTGGGAAGAACGATAAAAGTGCTGTTTCACCCGTTTCTAAGCTGTTGTCGGCACTGAAACTTTTTGGATGCTTTTCAATAAAACTTAAATAGCTTGCCGTACAAACATTAAAACTGACAGCCCTCACAGTTCTTATAAATAAATATTTTGTGGTCGAGAGTGGCTCCGCTGCAGTGCAGCTGAATGAGGCGAGAGTTACCTAGAGTTACTGCGGAGTCGGTGCGGTTTTGTTGAGTTGGGTTTCGCAGACGACAAACTCAAAGGCTTTGCTACGCGGAATTCCCTCTCTCCCACAAAGCGGCTGTCGAGATGGAACTTCTTTGTTATTCATCAACTTTTAGGCTTCCCCGAGGACGGTCTCATTGACGGCAAGTTCGTTTGTTTACTCTACTACGAAAGCAAGCTTGCCAGCTCAGCCGTAGGTGCTCCGGCACGTTTGATATTTTTAATCGGCGTTCGAACGTTTGGCAAATACCGATTCGATCTCCAAACACCCGACATAAGGATCGCAGCACACCATAAAATACTCGCCTCCGAGCACAGCGTGCATGCTTCAATATTCTTACTTTTGTGCATTTCTCCCATAGACTTGTGTGTATTGCCTGGTGTCAAGCAATGGCCGCCGGTGGCGACACCGACGGGCGCCCGATCCGCGATCCAGCCTACTACAATACAGATCAGTGGGTTCGACACGCTGGGTAACAGCTACATGCTAATAGCCCATGATTACAACAGCCAATTTGTCGCGTGTCGCAGCGCCTGGAAAGACACCTTGTCCGTCTACAACTATTTAGTTTTGGTTGCTTCACTGGGGCCCGCCATTTTCATCCTCGAAGGAGCATACACCAGTAGGACAAACAATCGGTCAGGCACCTCCAGTGCAATGATGCTGTTTCAAGAGCCACGTGCCATGCCCTAACGAATTGCGCCATCAGCCCGTAGGCCCTAAAGGCAAATCGGCACAGCTCGCGTAAGATTCGAGCACATTGCATTCCTACTACATTCCGAGCAAAGGCCATCTAATTCTATTCCCAATCCATCCCTCCTGTGCTGCCGCCATTAAATTCCCATTGCATTTTCGTTCTATTTCGCGGTCGCGAAAGCGCGAATGTTTCCGGAACCATTCCAAGTTCCGGAGTGGCAACTCCGCAACACTGATCGGAGCAGCTCCACTTCGCGGCTGCACCGGTATGCAGTCGGGTTCAGGTAATGTAAATTTACCGCAAAATTTGTCGTGGAAGCTGAATTGGTGTAGAAGTCACGTGATATCACGTCCAAGTGACGTCCATTTCCCCGCTAAATTTAACTGCGAAACGGAATTTGTGTATAGGTCACGTGACATCATGTCACGTCATGTAATTTCTCCAGATAAATTTAGCGGGAAACTGAACTGGTGTTGAGGTCGCGTGAGTAATTTTTCCCGTAAAATCAGGCGGGGAAACTGAATTGGCGTAGAACCCACGTGGCGCCAATGTTTCCACTAGGCCTAGAGGGGACAGTGTATTTGTAAAAAGGTCACGTGACACAAAATCATGTGACGTCCAGTCTTCCCGCTAAATTTAGTGGAAAAACTGAATTGGTGTTCAGGTCACGTGACGTCAATTATTCTTGTCAATCTAGCGGGGAAACTAAAGTCAGGTGACATCACAGGCGAAGGGTTTAGGAAATGCGGCTCTACACAGTCGGGCTGCCAAAAGTCCGGACGAACTAGTCAAAGAACATTTCGCGTTAAAAGGGTATAAGGCTTCGTTAAGATAAGATATGCACGTGAGGCCGGACATACTTTGTTTGCTTTTGTTAAATTTTCGATATGTTACTCCTCAACATGTGTAAAAGCTTAATCGAAAAAGATTTAAAAAAAAATATCAAGAGGAAAACAATTTTGAGCGCGCAAGAACGGCATATTCGGCTCTCAAAGTTCTTCTTTATGTCATGTTTGGTGACACCTACTACGCAAAATACAATTATAAAAATCCCAAATATATTTGCACTTATAATAGATCACAAGCGCTGTTGATTTTAATATGCACAACATTGTTTAGGCTATACGGTTAGCATCAAAATGCGCAAACATGGCTCTTGTGACGTTTTGTCACTAGATTTCTGAGCCGTTATCTAACAAAATTGAAAAGCTACAACATCAAATTTTGTGTTATATATTTTTATCAAAACAATATTTTGAATGATATCTAAATCATATGCCTTTTCTAAATAATTTTAATATTTGTGTTGCTCTAAATTTGTTTTGAAGTACAAAGTTAAAAATCTTGAAGGGGCAATTAAAAGAAAAGAGCTTAGATTGTCCCCATATTTATAGTGCTAGTTCTCTCACTATACTCTTGTGCTTATTCATGAGAAAATACATGCTGCATCTTTTGTTTAGAGCGGCAGCTCTTAGGCGCCCGTTTCCGGCTTGAGCGGCGTCGCCATCGGCGTCGCCGTTGGCGTCGGCGTTGGCGTAACTCCTCAAGGTCACCCCAAGGTAACGTGATCCCCAGCGGGTCACGTGACCCCCTAGGCCACAGGCACTCGAGCTCACGTGACCCCCATCCCAAGGTCACGTGACCCCCCCTTTCCCTGAGGTCACGTGACCCCCCCCCGAGGTCACGTGACCCCTAGGCCACGTGCGCCCCGAGGTCCGTGACCCCCAGGTCACGTGACCACCCCTAGGCCACGTGGCCCCCAGGTCACGTGACCCCGAGAGGCCAGGCGGGTCCCCCGAGGTCAACGTGACTCCCCCAGGTCACGTGACTCTCGACGTCACGTGACCCTTAGGTCCCGTGGGAAATCCTCCGAGGTCACGGGCGCCATATCAAGGTCACGTGGCCCTCGAAGTCCGCAGCCGACCCCCCAAGGGTCGTAGACCCCCCTTCCTCCGCACCCTTCCCCTCCTCAAGAGCTGCGCTCCACCCGGCATTACAGAGAGTTGTAAGCCGGCTTACATTTTTTCCTTCAAATTTACAGCCCTTCAAAGTGTACTTACCGCGCCGGCTTTTTTGACCATAGCTAAAGACAAGATTATCTTTTTATTCCAGTGTATATAAAATTAAAAAAACATTTTTTTTATGTTATATTCAGGTATTGGGCTTAAGTTGAAGTATTTAAGTAATTAAAGCAATGCCCGCGTTGCTCGTTCTTTTTATTTATTTGTCCAATAAGCCTTTTTTGCCTCTTTAAAGTTGCTACAACAATTTTCTCACAGAAAATAGTAAAAACGTAAGAACAGCGGTTGCGAATTATATGCAAATATTAATATCTATATTCACAATAAAGTGGCATTGTTTGAAACAGCCAAGCTTGTTAAAATGCTATTCATGACGGTTGGGTCCGGCTGAACAAGGTAACCCTGTGACTTCACTTGTGGATTTTCAGTAAGACGTCTTTTAAAATAAATATATATATATATATATATACACTGTACTTAATTTTCGCGTAGGACTTAATTTTCGCGAATTTCACGAATCGCCTACAATCCGCAAACTATAGGTCACGCGAATGATTCCGGTAAAATGTAAACACATTAAAATCTATATTGAGATTCCACCGCGTCGCGAAAATTAGAACCCGCGAATTATTCTGAAACTTCAGATTTGACCTAAATACGCGAAATATTGAGCCCGCGAAATATAAGTCGTTTACAGTATATATTTTGTGTGTATATATATTCGAGTAAAATAAAAAATATAAAATTGAAAAAGTTAGAAAAATAGGGAGTATACTTATTGAGCACGATAGCTGCCCGCGTTGGCAGGAGGGGTCTTTGAAAGTCCGTTTTTTGCCCCTCTTTAAACCAGACTGACTAATTCGTCTAAGCACTCTCACGTATTGCAATAATTCCAACAAGTGCTTGAAAATACGTCATCTCGTAATGTGGAAAATACGGAATGCACGAACTGATTGACGCTAATTTTGGGCGCAGCGTTCCGAAAGGAGGATTTGAAATCCCTTGTGGAGTAAGTCCACCGCCGGCTCTCTGATTGTCTTAGTTTAGGTATGTGCCAGCGAGCTCTTCTCGAAACATCAGACAAAACTAGGCCTGAATTGATTCCGTCGAAATAGTCGACAACTACTCGTACGTTGCCGGTGTACTTAAAGGATGGCGTTCTACCGATGCGGTAGCTTAGTTTCTCGCCTTGCATCTTTGGCGTGAAAGATCAGAAAGCAAAGCCAAACTGCTACGCCTAAATACTAGTGATGCAAAACTATCAGTAAATTGACTATCGATACTATCAATAGTTTCTCCAAAAATATCAATAGTGTCGCAGAACTATCGATAGTCCACTATCCACAGTACTTTCGATAGTACTATTGACAGTTTTTTTTAGTATCGATAGTCAGACTTCTGGCGACTATCGATACAATCGATAGTACTATCGATAGTTTTGCACCACGAGAGCGAATACAGTTGCCGCATCGCCACTCGCCTCCCCCTCTCCTCTCCTCGCCCAAAACTCGCGCCTTAGTCATCACTGAAACGCTGAACCAAAGTTGGGATGGTAATTGCTTGGGCTAGTTGGCGTCCCATTTGAAAAAATTAAAGCGGGAAAAAGAAAAGCGGGAGCGACACAAACTACCAGTGTCGCAAAACTATCGACAGTAAACCGTCGACAGTACTATCGATAGGTTTACGATAGTCAACTATGGATAGTACTATCGAGAAGCTTTTTCGATAGTTGACTACAGATAGTACTATCGACAGTTTTTCGACAGTCGATCTATCGATAGTACCATCAATAGTTTTTCGATAGTTGACTATCGATAGTACTATCGATCGTTTTTTTGAGTATCGATAGTCAAATGTTTGGCGACTATTAATACTATCCCTACCGAAAAAAACGATATGAAATTTAACACGGTAACATTCAAACTGGATTATCGAACCGGGAATCTTACCGTAAAATATGCATACCGTGACCAAATCGTATTGCCAGCGCATACCGTATTCTGAACTGGGTTACTGCATATCGTATATTGAACCGTGTTGTTGTGTATACCGTGTGCAGCAATGGATTCGGTACACGGTATGCCTGACTTGATACTTGACACGGAAGTTATCCGTGTCAAGTATCGGTCCAGCGTATGCTGAAATTGATATGGACTAGCGTGCATCTGAAATCGAATTAGCCCACACAAATAAAACACATAGTAAAAACTCACTTTTCCCTTTATTGGTACTTGCAACAGCACTCATTCTTTCTTCTCTGTCGTGCAGGATTTCGTCAGCAGTGTTGCTTTCACAGGGGAAGTTAGGAAGGATGTTACGGCATATACATGAAAGAACTGTGCCCCTGGGCTCTCCCCAACAAAGCCACCTGAATGAGCTAACCCTTCAATGGTATCTTGTATATATGTGTATATATATGTACTATATATAAATAATGTGATTATGCATTTTAAAATTCATGCCTACATCTTAAATTTAAAAAAAAACGTTGGGCCCCTGATTTAGGGATTGGTTGGTCGTCGTTTTAATAATTATTTTTCCCAACCAGACAGACTTCTGTCTAATGTTTACATTCAAATCTTAAGTCTCCACCCTGCAGAGGTGCTGTCATTTTTTAATCTTTTAAGTACTACAGGGCACTTACAACTCTTGATCACCACTACCTGTGGTTAATTACAAGAAAAGTAAACGGGATGGGAGCAACACCAGTGACCCAAATTATATAAGTTAACTTAATGGCTGTGATTGCCCTAACTACTACTGCCATCAGTTTTCTTCCTGCGGAAATTTGCTAGCTACCGTAATATCCCAAGAGATGCCCCACCCCCGAAAGATAACCCGCCCCTATTTTTGGTATGATTTGTTATTTTTTCAAAAACACAGATACCCCACTTCTAGTAATTGCAGGGCCCTGGCCAGTGGTGACCTTGGCAGAAATTGTGTTACCTAACCACGGCAGGAGATAGGCGAACGTTGCTGACTGAGGACAGTCGTCTTTGGTTTATCGACCCTCCCTGTGATTACAAGTTTCGCGGGTCACAAAATGTAAAACTAGCATATTTTAAAACTTTTTTGATCGCACACAGAAAGTGAGTCTACGCCTTATTTTCACCCGGTTTACTTTCAATTTTAGGTCGGCTATCTCTCGGGATATTACGGTACTGTCTTTTTAAAGAATCAAAAGAAAAAAACCTCCCCAAAAAACACCTGTTCTAAAAAAAATATAAGCCTTTAAAGCTTAATTTTCATTAGGAGACCCCAAGGGCACAGGAGGTGTCAGGGGCACCTGTGGGCACTTTTCGGCCTTCGAAGGTCGATTCTTCTCGCTTAAGAAGTTCGAAAGATGACAAAGGGCTTTGCCGATCCGGTCGTCATCAGGCACAGTGGTCTTGCGCTTCTTCACATAGTGAGATAAGCCAACTGCGAAAATAGAAGAGACAATCTCATCAAACACAGGAAATTCTAAATCTTTTTCGAATTATATTTTTGAACAACTGTCTCAAAAGGACAGAACGGTTTTTTCACTGATTAAAATAAGGGGAACAAAAAACAAAAAAGAATGTCTAAAGATAGCAGGGTATCTATGGAGGCTTGTCAAAATTATAGAGAGCTTCATTATTAGCCTAGTGATTATTTTCTGGATACAGGATTGTAGATTCTAAGCGACATGAAAAAACTGCATTATATTGAATGCATTATGGGCAGGCCTTCATTTCCAGATAAGCCCCGATATTTCCCAATTTTCGAAACCCGAATGGGTTTTATGGAACTCAGGTTAATCCCAACTTTCTTCTGAAAGCCCGCCTAGCTGGGAGGTGAAAACCAGTTAAAGGAATGAAATTTATGATACATTGCGGATCCATTTCAGAAGTACCTTATGGTCCCCCGAAAAAAAAAAAAAAGAAGAAACAAGGAACCTAATTATGGTCATATTTGACTATTTTTCGAGCATCTGCTTTTCTTGCGTCAAGATTTGAGAGCGATAAAGTAAACAAATAGAGTTTGAAAACTGGAAACAACGAGATCAGCACCTAGTTGACGCGCCCCCGAGGAGTGGCACAACCGTCCCACCAGGGAGGGGCTGTATTATGTATAAAAAATCCTTATTTTTGCTTGAATTTGTCATTTTATTTCGCTCATAACTTCCGAAACAATGTGAATTTTGCGGGGAAAAAATGGTTTCTTCATGTTACCATTTTGTCCGAGGTAAGCGTCGTCGCAAGTTTCAGACCAATCAAAAAATCGTTGGAGAGGCCCTGTAAAGGGAAGGGATACTGAACCGAAATGTTTATTTCCCAAAAAGGCCGTAGGACCGTTCACTGGGAAGCTGCAAACCCCAAGACATCACTTTTACAACAATATCCTGAACGAATGGCTGTATTTTTGGAAAAGAAAGATGCAATTGAGCGAGGCTGGCAGGCTGTCTGTCGTCACGTCACAGAGCTCCTCCGAAGCTTGCCTGGGGACGGAGGACAAGGCCGAGGAGCCCGGTAACGTGATGTCAGCTTCGCTTAATTGTGCTTTTCTTTTGCCAAAAATACAGCCATCCGTTCGACATATCGATCTATATTGTTATAAAAGTGGTGCCTTAGGGTTTGTAGCTTCTAATTGAGCGCTCCCACTGTCTTCTTAGCTGAAATTCAGATTTCGGTTCAGTATTCCTTTCAGTACACTACATAATGTGCTCTTTCATTATTGGGCACACAGTGCTACCCTCTTTCCCTGAATCACTCTCTTGGCGGCTCCAAGAAAGTAAACATGTCAGCCAATAGACAGAGCTGAAAGAGTTCCAAATTAGCTGAGGTTGTCAGAATTCAAAAAAGGGTAATTTCTTTGGCAGCCCTGCTGCAAAGACTGAGGTATATACTGTAAACCACTTAATTTTCGCGAGGACCAAATTTTCGTGAATCACCTACAATTCGCGAAAAATAGGTCCCACGAACAATTCAGGTAAAATGTAAAAACATTGGAATCTATATTGAGATCCCACCGCGTCGTGAAAATTAGAACCCGCGAATTATTCCAAAAATTCAGCTTTGACCTAAATCACGAAATATTGAGCCCACGAAAAATAAGTCGTTTACAGTATACCCTCAGAGATGATGTCTGAAAATAATATTTGAATATTTTATTAGCATCTTAATCACTGAAACAAAACTTCTTAAATGAAGAAAATAGAGACTGGAAAGTGTTTCTTTTTTAATGCGAAAGCATTAACAGTCCCATGGAGTGGAGCGGGTGTTGTTTGTAACCGCGAAAAACGCCAAAGAAATTCCCTTTGCAGAACGGCTCTTAAAATGGCTGCGACACGGGCAGCGCACCGGATATAATTCTAAAGAACACCAGCCCACAGAGCGGTGCTGCCACGCGCCGCCGCAGCAGCGCACACCTACCGCTCCCCAGAACCCGGCCGGCTGGTGTTTGCAGAGGCTGCGCGGCTGGCCTCTGCAGAGGGCCAGCCGAGCAGCCTCTGCGGATGGGCTGTAACAAAAAGCCCTAACAATGGCACGTGATCCCCCATTGCTAGTGGAAGCTAGGACGAAGCCCCATGCAGGTTATGCTATCCTATCTACATGAAAAAGAAAGCTGCAATGTCACCATTGCAACATTGTTATTCACTCTCATTCTTCACCTTTCTTTGCAGTCATCTTTTGTCTCTTCATAACATGAAAACAATGAGCCAACTCAAATAGTAAAGCAATCCATTCCCCCAATACCGCTAAAAACAAGACAAATGCAGACTATACTTTGTGTCACCTTAGCCTGGACTATTGTTGGCCGTGCCTGCTAAAAAGCGCGAGCTAAATGCTTTGGATCACGTGTCGGCGGCTCTACAAGTGCTCGTGCAGCGGCTGCTCCAGTGAAGGCTACCAGCTCGCGCTTACACAGCCTTTGCAGTTAGTTCATGCTGAGGCAAGACAAGGTATAGTGCCATTTACACATGCAAGATAGCAAAACCCTCAACATGTCAGCTCCGAGTGGTCTATAAAACCTACATAATGATCGATGCCAAACCTGCCAATTCTGCATAGTTTGGAGCCGGGAAGGGACATGCAGCAAGGCACGCACCTTTGATTGCATCCACTTTGGCTGGTGTGATGGGCTTTCTTTTCACGGCGCCATACTTTAGGTTGCGTCTGGAAGGCTGGCCCGTCACGCTCCTGTTGACCAGGTCCTCGTCCTTGTAGAGGCACCGGGCCAACAGGATGCAGCAGCGAGAGTCCGACTTCGCTTTATCCATGGCCCAGTTGAACTTTCCTTCGGGTAGAGAAACCCCACCTCCGAGGTAACGCTGCAAGTGTAAACATAATCTTACATAAACAGGTGCTCATGCAAGTTTTGGTACAGGTATAGTGCCTGGACGTATTCCCCACTGGTGTGATTACCATCCTCTTCTTCCCATGCATTGAGAGTGGTCCCACGGTGGCAACAAAGGCTGTTACAGAACCGGAAGTGTCATGCTGTCGGATGTCGAGATCCTGGCAGTTGGTCTTCAAACTTCTGGTGAATAAGACAAGCAGGTAAAAGTGCCGCTGTCGTCATGGCATCCTAACTTCTGACTGAGAAGCGACTGTGGACTGTCGACGCACCAAAAAGAATGGTGCGGTAAGCACACTAGATGGAGACACATCCAGGCACCGTAATACAAGGCACTTTCAGAGGTCTTGCCAACCTAAAATGATTTGTTGGCCTGTAGACCAACAAATCAAAGCATGGCTCCTCATAACAGCTTTAAAGGGAAACTCCGCTTCATTTTTATTTTTGAAAAAACAATGCAGACCTCTTCCGTATCACCTAGGAAGACCACACATCAAATATTGCGACGTAGTTCCGTCTAAATGTCTCTTAAACGGTCAGGCAAACTTTGCAACTCGCCAAGTTGCCGAAATTGGCTGACTCGAGCGGGCGAATTAAGGCGCAACCAACAGTGCAGTCAAGGCCACGGCGTGGGCGAAGCCAACATTGAGCTAAACGTGGGCACCATTGCCCCTTGTGCTTGTTTTTACTTCTCCGGGCAAGCGTAACGGGTGACGTCAGCATGGTTTTCTCGCGGCGCTCAGCGGTGTCCACGTCATAGGCGTAACGCGCATGCGCAGCGCGCTTCTTGGGAGGTGGTCCCGCTGTGGTCTCGCTGTTACCACCGTCTCCCGCGTCACAAC
Organism: Ixodes ricinus; assembly: GCA_037355805.1. NCBI lineage: Eukaryota > Metazoa > Arthropoda > Arachnida > Ixodida > Ixodidae > Ixodes > Ixodes ricinus. The sequence continues at coordinate 1,475 of JAZHYW010033044.1, read as the reverse complement.
CGCCATCGTCGCCTCACCATTCGTGATTATTGTATCTCGGAGTTTCATCGACACTACGGACACTATGTGCGCAGACTTATGCCGCAGTTGTGCAGACGTCGTCGAATGTCGTAGACACCAAAACGTGGTCGAGAGTGTGGTTCAGACGACACTTGCGCCTGGCACAGGCCCGCCCCAATCCTGCCCGTCGTTGCGTACGGGATCACGTGACATCTCTTACAACGTGATAGCCATCTTCTTGGCGGCCCGAGGCCAATGTTGCCGGACGGAGCCGAAGTTTCGGTTTCGATTTGCGCTCGTGTTACAATTAGATTAAAATATATATCCCATTTTTCGCAAAGCAAATGAGATAGTGCCTTTTACTAGGGCTTTTTAATGCGAAATCGAGCTAATGCGAAATTTAATACGGAATTGAGCAGAGTTTCCCTTGGGATATATATTTTTAAATCTAATTTTAACACAAGCAGAATTCGAAACTGAAACTTCGGCTCCGTCCGGCAACATCGGCCTCGGGCCGCCAAGAACATGGCTATCACGTGGTACGAGATGCCGCGTGAATCTCAACGCAACGACGGGCGGGATTGGTGCAGGCGTGTGACAGGCTCAAGTGTCGTCTGCAAAACACTAAGGTTCACACCAGCACCAAGTCTTGTTAAATTTATTGACTGACTTAGGGCCGGTTGCACCAACGCCGCTTAGCGCAAAGCGGAGCTTAGCCGGGAACCTAAGCTAAGTTTCGGTTTCGTTCCGTTGCACCAAACTCGCTTATCGCTAAACCTAGCACTAAACTACGCTTATCGTGAGCGCTCAACATTGGGCGCTTTGCTTTTGGTTGTTTCTTAATCCTGGATTTAAAACATGGCGGCTGGTTTGTGGTGGTCGACGCGGTGAACGAAATTGGTTTTACAAAGTGTTTTAGGCTACAACAGTGTGAGAGTCTCGACAGAAGGACCTTAGATTGCGACAAGGATGTGAAATATTGTCGCGTGAAGTGTTTATCGACCCCTGTTTTCAAGTTTGCTCTCCACTCTCAGTGCGTGTTAGCCCTAACCGAGATACGTACGGAGCTGAGGGGCTCACGTCTGTCTTCTCGTTGGTTATTCTGTCAACGAGCTTATTCGTATGTACTTACTGATTTTCGCGTAACTGTAACGTATTGTTATTTACCACCTTGTTTATTTCTACTTGCAACGCATATCCTTCAATCCGATCAGCGCGTTGAATAGTGGCAGTACATGATCTCGGCGATCAGCTGATTGTCGACACTTCTGCCGTTTGCATCAAATTGCGGCGCTTTTAAATAATAAAACAGCGAAAATTCCATTTCTTTCGTTTTCTGAGTTTCGAGACAATCTTCAGTGAATTTTCCTTGTCTCGCGAGTAGAATCTTGGCTTCAGAAAGCTGTATCGTTCCATAACCGTAACTTTTCTGGTGATCGCGCTTTTTAGGAATATTTTGCTTTATATCTTTCATT
>JAZHYW010033042.1:0-17836 GCA_037355805.1 Ixodes ricinus | reverse complement strand
GCTGCATTGCTAAACAACTTAGCGTTCCATTGTGGTACAAACATGGGTGAAGTATTATACATTTAAGACAAATAAAAATTATCAAAAAACAAACTAACAAACACAAGCAAAAAAAAAAAAGATCACAGGCCCGTTCGGAGGGGCTCTGCCCCCTGGATCTCACCAGGGGGGGCACGAGCCCCGTTGCCCCCCATAGTCTACGCCTATGCACTCGTCAACCACAATCCAACTATATCGGAACTATCCAGACTGCTCAAATTGAAGATTAAAGCAGCAAAGCACAAATATTACAATATTACCCTCCACAAGTTTATGAAAGCATCAGCCCGAAAATTCGGGAACCATATAATTCCCAGAAAGTCTAAAACTTCCAACATGAGTGCCTCGGAGGCACAGAAAATGGCAGAAGAATTCAGCAGTTTTTTAAGTCCGTTTTCACAGCTGACAACGGCAAAGGAAACTTAATTCTACCTTCTAAAACCAACGCAGATAAAGACCTTGGTGGCTTACAAATCACAGAAGCAGAGCGTTCTAAAACTTGTACTCGACTTAGACGCGTAAGAAAGGTACGGGTCCTGACGAAATTCCTAACATGTTTCCAAAAAATACGCTGAGTGCATGAGCAAGTATTTAGTGCTCATTTTTAACAAGTCTTTGAGTCTTTCTTCGGTTCCCGCAGAGTGGAAAGTCGCAAAAGTTATTCCTATTCATAAGTCTGGTGCTTTGCTCCTTAACTTCCAATTACAGACCTATATCCTAGTGGCGCACCGTGCATTCGCGAGGGCGCCCATCAAATCAACCTGGCAAAGGTGCCGCGGTGCAGCTAAGCAGTTGCCTCGCCTCAGGCACGATCACATGGTCGTGTCGCTCGCGGGGTCGATCGGTATCTCGAATTCGGCTCTCCGACGTGCCGCTTTCTCTCCTAGCCACTGGATGGCGGCGAGGAGAAACCTCCTCGCCCATCGGTCGATATAGTCGGGTAACCGGGAAGCAACACTCTCTGTAGAACTTCGGCCGGGCTCAAGGTAGGCAATTGGAAGCAACTGCTCTCGGGCATTAGCGGGACACGAGGCCTGGTGGCCCTCTTTGTGTTTAGCTTTGGGCTTAACGTACGTTTGTAAATATTTGAGTAATGTCGCGTGTATTTGTAGTTTAGATTGAGTGTTTTGTAGCGTTGTGTTTTTATGTACCAATAAACGGGGAGCGGGAATCCTGCTCCGTGAAAGAACCAAGCTGGAGTCGGGTTGTTGACGGACCACGTGGGAAACGGCGTATTGGCGGCGATACGCGAATTCCTACAACTCTAACGTGTACTTGCTGCAAGATAATGGAACACATAATTTGGATATTTCTGACAGAATTCCCTGAGAAACATAATATACTAAATGCACACTCAGCACGGCTTTAAGAGAGGTTTGTCAACGACTTCACAGCTAATTGAGACACTCCATGACTTCTCAATGGATATAAACAATAGAAGACAAATTGACGTAATTTACTTAGACTTATCAAAGGCATTCGACCGTGTTTCGCGCGTCAAACTTGTGAAAAACACAAACACATTATGGGGGAGGGACCGATACTAAAATGAATAGAGGAGCATTTACGAAATCATTTTCAGTTTGTCTGTTACGAAGTGACAGGTTTCAAACCAGTTGCAGTGGAGTCGGGAGTTCCACAGGCTCGTCCCTCAGCCCCACTCTTACTTCTTCTGTACATTAACGACATGGTTGAAGGCACTGACGCAAACATAAGGTCATTTGCAGATGACTGCATTATTTATCACGATATCTCATGCCAGGATGACCAAGCAGTATTAAACAGATCTCTAAAGAAGGTAGCAGACTGGTGCAGTGAATGGCAGATGGTTTTAAACACTGAAAAGACGGTTTGTAAGGTGCTTGACCAATAAGAAAAAAATGTTCTTGAATTTCCTTATAGCTTAGATGGTAAACTTTTGCGCAGAGTCACTGAATACAGATACCTAGGTACCTCGTGCACTGAGTAGCGCAGAGTCACTGAATACAGATACCAGATACCTTCGTGCACTGGCACATTTGAGGTTACTTGAAAGACCGACGCAAACACATCGAGGGGATTTAGTCCCTACAGGTTCTACAGCGCGAGCTCCGTGCTTTAAACGGAGCTCGCGCTCCAGCCTTTCTCCACGTGCTCTGATCTGCGGTGCCAGCCACACTCGTCCAAAGATCCCCCACCGCACTTGGTTTAGCATGTGAGCCAAATGAGCTACGCTTAGTAGTATCGGCACTTTCCCCCCGATATGGTTGTGGGCGCCGCCACCTTGGTAGTTAGTAACAAATCAAATGCAACTGCCGATCGTCATGATTCAAAAAGTGCGGTGTCAGGAATCTCACGTGGTATTGCTTGCTTTGTCGCGAACTGTTTAAACATTTGTGGAGTGACGAGAAAGGGTTTCCTGCGATTTCAGATAAAGCTTCAGATAACTGACAACCATCATTTTAAACACCAAGATGTGTATGAAGCTGTAGCTTATTTAGTGCCTCTAGTTTAGCCCGACCGCATAGGAACAGAAAGAGAACGAACAGCTTAACCTTCGCGCTCTTGGCGCTGCTTCAGTGTCTCCATCAGCCCGTAGCGTTGGCTGCGCTCAGAACTAAGGTGAAACAAATCAAATATTCAGATTTTAGGGTTTCACAAGTCAAACCAACACAAATTGCTTAACACGCCCAAATAAAAAAGATTGCGGGTTTATTTTGACTAACTTGAGATCATTTGACGTGCAACCGAAATCTTAGATTGGCCTCCGGCCAATATATAAACCCGACAAATATGGATTCATGAGCCAGCGCGTTGGCTCAAAAGACACTAAGACGATTTAATGTTTTGTGTTTTGTTTTAATATCATTGCCACTTAAGACACCGAGACCACCGAGGTGGATTCTGAAACAAAATATAGTCAAACCATTCCGACAAGCATACTTTGATTGCGAAAACGATTTTCGCAAGTGATAAAAACACTAAAATGTTCTCGCATACGTGGCGGAATCTGAAATGGCAGAACGCATTTTATGGCGCCCATTTCGTTTGGATCGCGCCGGGCATGTATACCGAGGCACAGTAGAACGCGCGCAAAGGTAGCTGTAGCGCACCCGCAGCCTCGCGCTTGTTGTTCTGACATCTCTGGCTCACTCACTGCGAGCATCCAGGCATCTGACAGCCTGACATTTGGCGCTTTTTCTGTCTTTCACGTGGCGTTCAGCCGGCACACGACGGAAAATGCACATCAAGTTGTTCTTGAACACGTGTCGCCATCTGCATTCTATCTTAAGAAATCTACAACTCGCCGTAAATGAATGGGAAAAGTTCGAGATCTTATAACATTCTGAACGTGTAATATATCATTCAGGAAGTTCTGGAAAATGTAATATCGAAGGATGCTTCATACTTTAATGTCTCGTTATTTTGATTAGCTGACGTGATTCCGTTTTTACAGTGCCATAAAAAAATACCATTTTAAACTTTATTTTTTATTTTATAAATATATATTATGTGCACAGTTTTGTTGCTTATTTTTTAATTTATTACATCCAACCAAACGCTCAGGTAAAATATCGTGTGCGATGGGACGTGCTACAACTCGAGAAATAATATTTTCCATATTAGAGACTGTGGTCTATTAAAAGCTGAATAATTAACTCACAACTAAAAATTACCGTAATATCGAGACATTAAAGTATTGTTGAAAAGCAGCTCTTTGTTTTGACATTTACTTTCTAATTGTAAGATACATAGAAAGAAAGTTATAAGCCATCAAAAAAGCACCAAAACGTCATGCACGCTGGGGTTGCACCTTAAGGTTGGCACTCTCGTTCCCCATGATATTGCCGTGGGCGCCGCCATCTTGGTGCTCGTTCAGAGCAGTCGCAACTGCCGATCGTATTGATTCAAAAGCGCGACTTCCTCGGCATTTGATTTGGTGTTAGGAAGCCCAGCGTAATATTGCTTTGCTTTGTCGCGAGGCGTTTAACCATTTGTGGAGGACGTAAAAGCGTTTCCTGTGATTTCAGATAAAATTTCAGAGAACTGGCAGCCACGATTTTAAGCCACAATATGGACAGGTGTCGTTACCTTGAAGCGTAGCTTATTTAGTGGCACTAGGGAAGATCATGGCAGAACAGCGCAGCACTGAGCTAGATTTCAGACGCCATGTTCTTCTATATATAGTGCCCCTAAATCAGGGAGTTTTAGTAGGCCGTGTTTCCCCCTCCGCTAGCCCTCCGCTACGAAGAAATCGCCACTGCGCCTGCACGCCGATGGCCTTGGCTGTAGAGTTCCGGGTAGCGGAGGGGCTAGCGAGAACGGGAAACACGGTCTACTAAAGCTCGATAATGGGAAAGGCCGACGTACACTTCGCGCTTTCCGCTTTTGCCCACCCCTCCTTTCCTATATCCTTTCCACTTTTAACGTTGCCCCAACTTTAGCTCCCCTCGCAGATTAGGAGAGGGGAGCGCTAACGGGATTATCTTCCCTGCAGAAAACCGAGGTTGTACGTCGGTCTTTAAGCTACGCTCCAGAGTAACGACACTTGTTCATATTGTGGCTTAAAATCATGGCTGCCAGTTGTCTGAAGAATTTATCTTAAATTACAGGAAACGCTTTTCCGTCCTCCACAAATGTTTAAACAGTTCGCGACAGAGCAAAACAATATTACATGAGCTTCCTAACACCGAATCTAATGCTGAGGAAGTCGCGCTTTTGAATCATGACGATCGGCAGTTGCGTCTACTCTGCACAAGCACGAAAATGTCGGCGCCCACAACAATGTTGGAGAACAGAGTGCCGATACTCTAAGCGCAGCTCATTTAGTGGCTCTAGCTCTTCCCAGAAGTGGCGCGCGGCCCGTTTGTAGTGGTTTGGTACATGAACTCAAAGCGGCGCCAAAAGCCGGCGCTGCCATGTTGCACGCTCTGGCGTGCCTGCGTGATACCCCACGATAAGCTCGTGATAAAAGAGATCGTGCTTGGATTCGGACGGAGCTGGTCGTGTCTGTTTCTTGATCCTGAGCCGGCGTTCTCGGACCCACAGAATATTACAATGGCGACGAGGATGGGATACGAGGAGGCGACGAGGTAAACGTCTTCTTAAATCTTCCTAAATCTGTTGCCGTCCCTCCTAGAACGATCTCCTAGCATGATCTCCACGCCCGATCGCTGCGCATAACGTCTGGTTTTAGTTCAAGCCAACCACCCGCTGCTTCACAGTCTTTCCTTCGATTTGCATTGTCAACCACCATGTCGGTTGCAATCTTGCAATTTCTCAACGGTAGGCTTCGACCCTCAACGTGCTTTGACTATTTCCGTGGTTCCTCTGACATTTGACCATCATGACTCAAAATATCGCTTTTGGAACGGCGATTGTGCCGCCGCCACCCGTCTTTCTACCTGTTCCCGACACGCCCACTCTTGCGTGGCCGGTATGGAAGCGTGCCTTCACCGCTTTTCTTGGCGCTTCGGGGTTCGAACAGATGGAACCGCGTCGTAAAAAACAACTCCTGTTTTCGTTGCTCGGCACGGAAGGCCAGCGTGTGGTTGACGCATTCCGCTTGGACGATGCACCGGCGACCGAGCTCAATGACGAGTATGAAATATTTTTGGAGAAGTTAGAAAACATTTTGAGTTCTCGGGGTCCGTAACACTGGAAAGAAAGAAACTCCGTGCTAGAGTCCAACGTCCCGGCGAATCAGTCTCCGAATACCTCGCCGCATTACGTCATCAAGGCTCTTTCTGTGGCTACGGCGCTACGTTAGACGAACGCCTGTGTGAAATTTTTTGGAGGGGTTGATCTGAAGAGAGTTCAGGACCGCATTTTACGTGAATGCGTCGGGGCCGAGGTACCCACCCTGGACAGAGCGTTCCAGCTCGCAATACAATTTGAACAACTTGCAAAAACGACTGAATCGTTTCATCGCCAGACGAGCGCGGTGTCGTCTTTCCCTGTTAACGACGGAAGCTGCGGTTTGGAACCGGCAGCGGTCCAAGATATTCATGCGTATGCTCAGTGGCGTGCGAATCAAGATGGCGGAACTTCCGTGTTCCCCGCCCAACTCTATCACCAATATGGTCACCCTCCATGTCCTTCCACCGGGATGACCCCGTCGCAGCGAGGTCCCGTGATGCCGTGGGGTCAACCATCGTCTGACGGCCATCTTCCCTGTTTCCAAGGTCGGGCAAGGCGGCCAACAGTCCGCGAGCCTCCTCCTCAGCGGGTGAGGAGAGAGAAGATGGAGGCTCCTCTCTGCGTGCTGGTTCTGTGGCCGGCGCGACCATGCCCGCGAGTTCTGCCCGGCGCGGAACGCGACGTGCTTTCTGTGTGGAAGCAGGGACATTTTGCTCTGGTTTGCCGCAGTCGTCAAGCACAGTCAGCAGCATTCATTAACGATGAACGGCAAGCATCATTTCCAGTGCGGGGTCGAGGACAACCCTGGTGCCGTGGACAACTTGCCGGACGCTACCAGAGCGGCCGTTTTTATCGACGAGACGGATCGACCCATGTGGGAACTGTCCATCAGGAAGTTCTGCCGAGTGTGACGTTTGACCAGCACGAGGTCTCGGTGCAGTCTACGGATCGCCTTGCACGCGACCCGGGTCTCCGCAACGTGTTCTTGGCAGATGTCCAGGTAAATGGCACCCTCTCAAGCTTCTTATTGATACCGGATCTTACGTCTCGATTTTGAACGAACAAACATTTAATCATGTAAACAGAAAACGTAAGATTAAGCTTCATCGTCCACCAAGAACCTTAGTTCATTATCTGCAACAGCCCATCCCCGTACTGGGATGTTTCTTTGGACAAGTGGTTTTCAAGAACCGATACGCGCCGCTGGAATTTTATGTGACGCGTACGGGACGATCATTGCTTGGAACCGACGCAGTGCGCGAGTTGAGCATGACCTTATCTGGAGCTGAGTACGATTGTTCCTATGTGAATGCAGCTGGAAGTGGAGCAGAGCCACCTCGGAATGTAGGGCCGGCTGGCGCTCCGCAGCGACGACCCTTCACGTTGTCGTCTCGCCAGTCATCACAGCCACCAAGTCATCAACCTCCAGTTACATCTAGCAACAACCATCCATCCTCAGTACCGTCGGGTGCCTACGTATCCAGGCCACTACAACCTTCTTATTGGGAACAAACAGCTCCTAAAGTCGTCGAAGAGTTTGACCACATACCGTCGGCCAACTCCAGTCCAGATAGTCATCCTGCAAGTCAGTGTGGAGCCAGTGGTCCAGAGCGTCAACCTGAAGATCAACGTGGTTGCAGTGTTCCACAACGTCATACTGATCTTCCTGATCCTCGAAGTAGAAAGTTATACCAAGAGCCTATTCCTGAGCAAAGCAACCTTCCTTCGAAGGGTCTGCAGTCAAGTCTACCTCCACGGGACACATCCCAGTTACCCCGGGATTTGAAGACTTTGAACACCTGTTCGATCCCGAGTTGGGCCTGGTGCGGAATGAGACGCACAAGGTCAAGGTGCGACATAATGTTCCACCAGTGCAGTCAAGGCTAAGACGTCTTCCTCTAACTCTTCGTGACGCCGTCTCCGAAGAGATCTTCAAACTGGAACGGCAAGGAGTCATTGAACGTGTCAACGCTTCGGAATGGGTTTCTCCCATCGTCGTTGTCAAGAAACAAGACGGAAATATCCGGATGTGTGGATCTGCGAGCGCCAAATCAAGCCATCGTCATCGACGCTTTCCACTCCCGCACATCGACGAACTTTTGAATTCTCTCCGAGGAGCAGCCGTCTTCTCTAAGCTAGATCTTGCATCTGCGTACCATCAAGTCCGTCTCGACCCCGCGAGTCGAGACCTAACAGCTTTCATCACGCATGAAGGTCTTTTCCGTTTTAAGCGCGTATGCTTCGGACTGGCATCTGCACCTGCAGCGTTCCAAAAAATCATGTCGAAAATTTTGGAAGGATGTCAAGGCGTCCAGTTTTATCTCGATGATGTCATCGTCTACGGATCTTCGCAGGAGGAACATGATGTAAACCTCCGCAAAGTCTTGTCTTGCATCTCCCGCGCAGGAATGAGGTTAAATCGGAAGGGTGTTTTCAATGTCCGTGAACTCTCATATTTGGGGCACCGTCTCTCCATGGAAGGATTAGCACCCCTTGCATCGAAGGTAGATGCTGTTCTGAATTTTGAGACTCCGTCAGACTCTGCAAGGCTGAAAGCATTCTTGGGACTTGTCGAATACTATAGCAAATTTGTCCCGCATTGTTCCACTGTGGTCGAACCTCTTCGTCGTTTACTCCGAAAGGGCGTTCGTTTTATCTGGTCCCCCGAAGCGGACGCGAGTTTCCAAAACATCAAGAATTGTATTCAACATGCACCCATTCTAGCCATGTTTGATCCATCTCTACCCATCATCGTGGCTACAGACGCTTCTCATTACGGCCTGGGCGCCGCCCTTCAACAGCAGCATGGGAACCATCTTGTCCCTGTCGCTTTTGCCTCCCGATCTCTCACGGACGCTGAGCGGAGGTACTCAACTGGGGAGAAGGAAGCTCTCGCTTGCCTTTGGGCCTGTGAAAAGTGGCACGTCTACTTATGGGGACGTCCATTTGTTATTCGAACCGACCATCAAGCGCTTGTGACCCTTTTATCTAACAAAGGATCTGGTGTTCGTCCGTTGCGCATCACACGTTGGACGGCGAGACTGATGAATTATAATTTCCGCATGGAATATCAAAAAGGATCTACAAACTTAGTCGCGGATGCGTTTTCACGACTACCTCGCCGAGACACCGAGGGTGGTACTTTGTTTGAAGAAGATGTTGTTGCTCTCATAGCAACGCCCTTGTCACGTCAGGAATTTCAAGAGGCTACCGCCAATGACACCGTTCTGCCTAGCGTCATTCGCTACACCACTGAGTCATGGCCAGAGGACAACAATGTACACCCAGAACTTCGACCGTACTTCCACGTACGAGATCAGCTGTCTCTCCATGACGGAATACTTTTTCAAGGGGAGAAGATTGTTGTCCCTGAAAATCTGCGAGACCACATCATTCAACTGGCTCATGAAACTCACCAAGGGATTTCTAGAACAACGAGCATCATCAGAGAGCAGTACTGGTGGCCGCGAATGAACCAGCAGATAAAGTTCAAGATAGAAAACTGCATAGTCTGTCATTCCACCGACAAGCCGGTCAAAGCAGCACCAGCACCTCTTCAACCGATCAAGTTTCCTGATAAACCATGGGAGAAGCTCGGGATAGATATCGTGGGCCCAATAGAGCGGGCGCCATTAAGTCAGCGGTTCTTCATTGTCCTCATGGACTACCACTCCAAGTGGCCAGAAGTTCAAGCAGCAGCTTCCGTGACCTCATCTACGATTATAAACTTTTTGAAAAACATCTTCGCACGTGAGGGATTACCCTGCGAAATCGTCTCGGACAATGGTGTCCAGTTTGCGTCGAAAGAATTCCAGGAATTTCTTCATCAGCATGGGATTAAACATCTCAAGGCATCCCTGTACCACCCCAATGCAATGGGCAGGTGGAAAGGTTTAATAGAGTTCTCAAGCGCTGTCTACAGTTGGCCGTCGTTCAAGGCCGTCCTTTACCAGATGCGGTCCGTGATTATCTGGAGACGTATCGTCGGACGCCGCACGCAGCAACTGGAGTTGCACCATCGTGGCTTCTTCACGGAAGAATTCATCGGTCGAAACTGGACCTACAAGGGATGGAAACCAGGTCACTCCCAGTGGATTTTCCTGAGACACGTGCACGACTGCCACAGCGTGTGCAGCAGTACCAAGAAAAGATGAAATCGTATTCGGACAGTCGTCGAGCTGTTCGACCACCCCAGTTCGTCCTTGGACAAGCCGTCCGGATTTTTCAACCTTCACATCGAGGCAAGTTACAACCGAAGTATTCAACTCCACAGATCATTCAGAGACAAGTAGGACCTGCAACATACGAATTCGCAGATGGACGCCGCTGGAACGCCGCAAAATTAACGAAGACGCCACTGAAGACAGGGCGAGAATATTTCGATTCAGATTGGGAGGACGACGATATTGATGTGCACCCTTTTTCTCAACAGTCCGGTCTTTCAGTACCAAGCACTTCGGGTCCTGGCCCTGCCCCCGAGGTGGCTGGATCTCTTCCGTCCCCTGCTGTGGGGCTCTTCTGCAGCCGGTTCCCGGGCTGGCGACGTCCCCTGTTCTTGGACATGGGCCTACGCCCGAGCCTGGCGGGGCTCCGGGTCATCTTGCTGCGTCTGAGCCTGTTGGGGCTCCGTGTCCTCTTGCTTCTTCTGAGCCTGATGGGGCCCTGATGTCCACTGGTGCAGCTGAGCCTGCTGCACGTGTTCCTGACGTCGAGCCGCATACGCCTTTGGTCCCTGAGCCATTGGCTGTTCCTGTCCCTGCCGCTGTACTGCGTACCGGCTCCATTGTCCTTCCAGATGCTGCAGCCACCCTAGAGCCTCGGGTTGGCACTGTTCCTGACTGCGAGCCTGCACGTGCTGTTCTTGCTCAAGATACCGGTCCCGGCACGCCTTCAAAAGACACTGAGCCTGTGGAGGTTCTCTTTCTTCTGCGACCGGCGTCGCTGACTCATGTGAAGAGCCATTCAGACCAACATCCACAAGTACCTCCGGTCCCGTCCCTGGCCGGCTCATCACGTTTAATGCCTCCTTTGGAGGACTCCGTAAGTGCTTGCGAACCTGAACCAGCCGTGACCGTTGCGACAAATCGACCAAAACGCCAACGAAGACTACCGGAGAGGTTGAAAGACTATGTGCTCTCGTTCTACAACACTCAAGAGTCAACACCGGAGAAACCGCGCCAGGAGGTGGGACCAGAGGTATCCCCTACAACGACACAGAGCTTTATACAATTCACAAGCCTAAGGTTTGAGGAACTTGCAGAGTGAACTGTGTATACGTACGAACAGTGCTCTTCGGGCATTTTACCCAATCCGAGGGGAAGAGGAAAAGATAATAACTGTGTTTTAAGCTTTGCTTAAAAAAAAGGAGGGGCATATGTAGTGGTTTGGTACATGAACTCAAAGCGGCGCCAAAAGCCGGCGCCGCCATGTTGCACGCTCTGGCGTGCCTGCGTGATACCCCACGATAAGCTCGTGATAAAAGAGATCGTGCTGGATTCGGACGGGGCTGGTCGTGTCTGTTTCGATCCTGAACCGGCGTTCCGGACCTGCCAGAATACTAGCACCGTTTCTTGAGCATTTCCACAAAAATGATTGGCGCCGCTTTTCCCGGATAGATCGGCCTGACTAGAGCCACTCTATAGTGGCAGCGTAGCTGCCAGAGAAGCGACACGACGCAAAATTATCTAGATGCACGACGTCAGAAGCGCCTATAGTGATCGCCATTTTGGGCCTGGAAGGTTGCCATGGTAACCATACTGCTAGCGACGCCGGGCGGCAACCTTTATCTAGTTGATATCTCCATTCGTTAATCGAAAAGTGGTAAAAGACCTAAAAGACGCTTTACATGGCAATACGGCACGGGCCTCTGGAGGAGCGGTGCCTGTTTCCTCTGTGAAGTGAGACGATTTGCAGCCCGGGGACTGTCGGGCGACGAGAATTGCTAAGTATCGTAGGTGCACGGACAAGGCGAGTGGTTTCTCCGCGCCGCCGGGATGGTGGCCGCTTCGTGGGACGAACGTACCGTCCTCGCACTTTCGTACTTCGCCCTGTGGAACGAAATCCGATTACGCCGGCCACGACAGGACGATTGCCTTGGGACATGACTGCTGCTCGACTGCCCCAAAATAAGAGAATGCACGCTTAGCATCATACTTCTTCATAACCCAATAATTCATTCAAGATGAGATTATCTCCACCGACTGGCGAGGAGCGACGTCGACGACGGTATCACCCTGGTTTTGGGCGATGAACAGTCGACGGGTTAAACCAAGAAGGACAGCACGGGAGTCTACAAAAGATTGTTAACACCATCAAAAGAGACGGGTGCCGGACATGAGGTGTTCTTGCCGACAGGCCAAGTGGTCGTCCGGAAGTTTACCGGCATGCAAAAAGTCAATATTTTTATCTGATGTAGCACGCATACCCGTGTTAAAGGGGCCATGAAATGATTTTTTAACTTCTTCGTCCTTAGCTTTAATCCTCAACTCAAAAGAGAACAGTGGAATCACGCGGTCGTGACATGCTAGGGCTCCGGTGCGATGACCCCAAGCTTCCACCATGCTCTTTAAGCACACCATAGAACTTGGCATTCGCAAGTGCACTCATGTGCACTCATTGGCCACGAACGGGAATTCAAATATTCGTTGACGAATTGATTGCTGACGTGCGCATACGTCTCAGTGACGCAGTTTTCGTGTCAAATGCGTGAGCTGGGGTCGGCTGACGTCATTTTGGCTTTGCAGGCATTGCAAAGGGGATAATTAGAACCATACACACAGGATGATAACATCATAGCCAGCGGACATTAACGAGTACCAAATGGGCCCAGCTACAAAAACTAAATATGACACTCGTAAAAAATAATTGTCTGTAACTTGTTAATTACAAAGACGAACACACCTCTGAGCATATGAAAGTTTAATAGTATGTGTTGATGCATTGTTATAGAGGAGGTCATTTCATTAACGTCATTTGCGCAAACGCCAGCTTGTCACTTGAAAAACAAACAAACACTGCGATCAAGTGCAAGCCATTGCAACGAAAGCACGTCATATCAAGATCTTGAGAACTGTAAATTCATAAAATCGTCGATTAGTACAAAAGGTTAAAGGTCGCAGGAGCTTCCTCGCTTAACGTTGCTGTGATTATTCGGTGACCCAGGGCTGAAACAACTTCCCTAGGTCCTACACACGACATAAACCTTTCGTTTAGATTTTCAGAAATTCCAACATTCAAAGGAAGCTAGAAAATGCAAAAATGTTATCCTAAAAGCTATATCGTAAAATCGTTGACTACTACAAAACGTAAAGATCGCAGGAGCTTTCTCGCGAAAAGTTTCTGTGATTACAAGTTACCTGGGACAGAAACACTTTCCCCAAAGTCCAACATGCGACGCATACAATTTGCATCGATTCTCAGACATTCCAACGTTCAAACAATGCTCGGAGTATGCGAAAATTGCATGCAAAAAGTCTTATCGATCCATGAACACATCCAGGAATCCGAGCACCGCTACGGCGATATGACTGATGCTGTCACACAGGTGCTAATATCCAGAGCGATCTTGCACAGAAAAGGTACAAAGTCTCATTCTTTCAGATCTTCACGTTATACCTGTGTCAGAGAGCATAAAGAAGTCCGAAATCGTCGGCAAGCAGCGGCACTTTACGACTACCGCGCACCGGACAAACTCGTATCCACCAGCTCTGGGCGCTGCCATCTTACCGGTGGCATCACGGCTCTTGCGAGGTCACGTGACGAGTAGTCACTCGGTTGCTAAGGGAACCGAGCCAGCTCAGCTCGTTGCTATGGTACCGCGTATGACCAATCACGGTGAGAGGCGGCACAGGGAAAAGCGTGGCGCTACTCTGGCGCTAGGCTTGACTCCACACAACCTGGGAGCGGGGTTTGCAAATTAGTATTCAGACGAAGAGCAGGCCGATATAGGGAATAGAAAGTGCATAACTGCGACTTTATTTCGTTTTTTTTTTTCTACCTTTAAATTAAGCTCTAAAAATATCTACTTCTTTTTTTTCTTTTTTTTTCTTTTTTTGCAAAACAACGTTTGCGTGTTAAATGTGGTGGTCCAAACGGCCGCAGCGCCGCACCTTGCGCTTTCGATAATTTCGAACGTTGATGGAACTTCGAATTCATCCTGAGATCAGAGCTTATTCTACGTTTTGTAAGCCACTGTAACCAACGTACGTACTGGCTCGTATCTCGCGCCGCCTGTTGGCCGCTTCCTGCAGCGGCGGACGCAGAGCGAAAAAGATCTAGCTCGCGATCGGCGGCGAACAGCCCATGGCCCGAGCCCACGTCGAGCACCCGACCTGCATGCGCAGCTGCGCCGCGACGCAGCTCACATGACCTCCAGGGGGGATGACGTTTAGCCTTTCACATCGGAAGGCTGGGGGTCCCCATAGCCATTCAAGCGCCAGTTCAGAGGTGACGTCACGCACTGATACACGCCCAAATAGAGCCTGGTGACGTTACTTCTGACTTGGGCTTCATTGGCTTTAGAGGCTCCTAACGTTCCACTGTGGTTCAACACAAGATGAAACGAAGTATAAATACAATACATAGCTTGCCGGTGTCGCCAATGCAAGGAACTGACTGCAATCTCAACTTACTGCTCATTTCGTTTTCTGGTTATGTTGATGGACTGTTTATCCTTGCAACGGCGCGTACAATGAATCGCGAAAAAAGTGCGGAGAGATCGGTGGGGCTGCAGTTCTGTTATTTTGCTGTTAACGATGTGCTACAACCGTATTTACAAATAAAAACAGTATATATATGAGAAGAATAAAAATCGGGGTAGGTTTTGCTCAATACAGTGGCAACTGTTTTACATGAAACGTCTTTGGTGCCGTAAGGTAGTGAGTGAAATACAAGGTTTGTTTATTCAATTTAAAGTGCCTCGGTGTGTGTGTGTGTCAGGGTGGAGACACCGAGTGCTGCAACGCTTGTCATCACCATGTGAAAGAACAAACATATAAATAAACCGCTGGCTTTCGAAAAAACAATGAATCCATATAGAAAAAAAATGTTGGGCGGCAAATTTGCGGGATGCAATCACTCTACAAACGCACGTGTGCATGAAGGCACTCAATTTAACTTATGTTCTACGATCTCTACGGACGTAAGTCGTATATAGCGGATATTTTTTGTTTCTTTATATTTGTTTCTATTTTTGCTTGACGCCGTGTTCGTTTCAGCTCGCGAGAGAGTACGCAAGCTCCGTCTCTCACGCCCGGCAGTGGATGGAATCGCCAGCATAGAGTGGCCAGAAGGTGCGGTTAATCTGGTTTAGCAAAGCTAAGAGGGATCATGCTGTTTTCTTTTCTTCTTGATTTCTACTTTAAAATGCCCTGCAGCTCAAAACAGCGAGTACACAACACATGAAAATAGCCCTTCCTGAACGTTAGACCGCTAGGAAAGTAACACCTCAGAGAATACACATACCAGCTTTTCGTTTCGTGTATGTTTTCAACTAATCTTATTCACTATGCGAGCAAAAATCGATGCAAGTACTGAAAGCAATTATGCAATTTCGACGTTTTTTGTAATTAGGTAATTTAAATAACTCTCATAATATATATTATTCATTCCCTCATAATATATATATATATATATATATATATATATATATATATATATAACTGAGAGGAAGAGCAAAACCCTTGATGGAAACAGCAACAACGGGTGGTTTATTCTTCGACGTTTCGGCCGGAGTCCGGCCTTCGTCAGGAAGGCCGGACTCCGGCCGAAACGTCGAAGAATAAACCACCCGTTGTTGCTGTTTCCATCAAGGGTTTTGCTTTTCCTCTCAGTTATACCCCACGCCTTCGGCCCCCCGCCACCATGCCCGTTGTATATATATATATATATATATATATATATATATATATATTAGATTGTGGAAACCAGCTGAACTTACAGGAAAAACGTGTTAGGAGAGAAAGGAGAAAAGACGTCCGTTCGCTGGACTACCAACTATTTATTGATTGACCCTCCTCTTCTTCTACTGGTGTTGAGGCTGTCCTTTTCACGTCTTCTTTTTCTTCTCTTTCTTTCTTGATCTTCCTGTACCACCATGGGCATCTGCGTTTCGCAGGAACTTCCTTTCGCTTTCCTGTAGAGCAATAGAGGGTGAACTGACGCAGTGATCTCCTTTTTCTTCAATGGTTAAGGCCTCAAGTATTTCTCGGGCGAACCGGTCTTTGTGGTGAGCTAGTATGGTTACCGTGTCGAGCTTGGCCTCGCACATGCATACTCTACAATGAGCTGCCAAGTGTCCTGGTGCAGTCATGTTTCTTAAGTTGGCTGCATGCTCTCGCGCTCGGTCATTTATACAACGTCCCGTTTGTCCAATGTAACTGCGTCCACATGACAGTGGTATGTTGTATATGACCCCATTTTCGCATGGAACGTATTTTGTCTTGTGTTTGGTGCCACAGCTGCCTGTATTGTTAGCCTGGGCTAGATTCACCTTCCTGCACATTGCGTGTGCCTTGTTGGGTGCCGAGCATATAACATTTACGCCTTGTCTGCTTGCGATCTTTTTCAACTTATGAGTTACCCCATGAATATATGGGATAACCGCAAAAGGTGACCGTAAGATCTTCTTTGGTGTATCGAGGTTATTGCTTTGACAAGTTTTTTTGATGTTGCGGCAAATCTTTTCGCAGATGGAGGCCAGGAAGGGTTTCGGATATCCGGCCTCATGAAGCCTGGACATTTGGTTCTCAAAGCTTTTTCCCGTTTGGTGGGGGCAAGTCTTTCTGAGGCTGGCTGAAAGAGCTGCAGTGGCGACACCTTGTTTTACTATTTTGGAATGTTCAGATTCGAAGGGTAGGAATCCTTTCCCCGATCGCGCTTCATATCTCCAACACAAATGTTCTTTTTGGAAGTTCAAGGCCAAATCAAGAAACCGTATGGAATTATTAACAGGGAGCTCGTAGGTGAATGTGAGCCCCATGCAGCTATTTTGGAAATGCCTGAGGGTGGTGTTGAGGCATCCGTCTGCTGTTTCATCAACTCCAGTTGTACACAAAATAAGAAAATCGTCAACGTACCTGAAAATAGCAGCAACTCGCGTGTCTTTTAAAACTTGTTGTATGGCTATCCCACACGCGGCGAGAAAGATGTCGCACAAATATGGGGCCACTTTTGAACCAATGCAAACTCCACTCTTCTGGACAAATTGCCGATGTTGGTGGGTTACTACCGTTGCGGACAAATAGTACATTAAAACCTCCAAGAAGGTGTCTAGGCTAACACCTGCTGCATTTTGGAACTCCGCGAGGCCTTGGTTTTCGATGGTACTTCTGAGGACCTGTGCAAGCCTTGCTTGAGGAATAGAGTAATACATGTCCTGTACGTCCAAGGAAAACCCCGAGACGATGTTGTTTCCTTGTTCCTGTAGATAGGATATCACTCGCTCCGAGTTTGGTATGTGGAATGGGTCTGCAAGGTGTATTTTGGAGAGATGTTGGGCCAAATACCCTGAAACACATGCTTGCCACGTTGTTTTTTCCGACACTATGGCCCGAAAAGGAACCCAGTCTTTGTGAGTCTTGGCGGAGAACAAACACCGTAAGCTTGTCATTTTTAGACGGCTTTGATCTTGGTGCAAAGGCTGGCTTGTTGCATTTTCGAGTAAGAGGTTTAAGATGCTCCTTTTTGCTGCGTTGGTTCGTTTTCGTCTACATTGGACAAACGGGACGTTGTATAAATGACCGAGCGCGAGAGCATGCAGCCAACTTAAGAAACATGACTGCACCAGGACACTTGGCAGCTCATTGTAGAGTATGCATGTGCGAGGCCAAGCTCGACACGGTAACCATACTAGCTCACCACAAAGACCGGTTCGCCCGAGAAATACTTGAGGCCTTAACCATTGAAGAAAAAGGAGATCACTGCGTCAGTTCACCCTCTATTGCTCTACAGGAAAGCGAAAGGAAGTTCCTGCGAAACGCAGATGCCCATGGTGGTACAGGAAGATCAAGAAAGAAAGAGAAGAAAAGAAGACGTGAAAAGGACAGCCTCAACACCAGTAGAAGAAGAGGAGGGTCAATCAATAAATAGTTGGTAGTCCAGCGAACGGACGTCTTTTCTCCTTTCTCTCCTAACACGTTTTTCTGTAAGTTCAGCTGGTTTCCACAATCTAAGTATGTAC
>JAZHYW010033041.1:0-55277 GCA_037355805.1 Ixodes ricinus | reverse complement strand
TTGTTGACTTTTGACTAAAGCGGCCAGAAACTGCAGTAGGTAGCTCTGGGAAAGCCTGATCACAGCAATACGCCTCGCAAGTGGGCTCATTTTCGTCTTCTGCGCATGAGAAAGGAAGTAGCGGTGACGTCAGAACGCCAAGCCCTGATTGGCTGATCGCGGTCCCCTATCTGAGCGTCGTCTGCTCCTTTGCAACACCGTCTGCTCGCAACGTCGTCTGCGTCTGTCTTACCTTTCCTGCGACTTTCGGAAGTGCAGGTCTTTACGAGCGAGCTCGACTTCGCCTTTCAGAGAAGGCAGACGAAATAACTCGAGCGGTTCGTTGTTTTTGTCGAACAACTAGCAGACGCGCATCAAGGAGGGAAGTCAAAGTACTCACTGGCGAGGTGTCCCGAGACGCCGAGGTTTGTTTGCTAAGAACCGAGAGTGAGCGTGTTAGTGTCCGCAAGTTCCCTCCCAAATACTTTTTCCCCCTTTCGTGTGCGGCAAGACTCCTCATTCTTTAACGGCGTCGGCGGGTTGGCGCAGTTAACGTCGTCTGCTTTACGTCTGCTAGTCAAAGCGATGGCTCCTTTACCTTTCCTGCGTCTGTCGGATATTCACCGCTTTTTCACCGGCGAGAGTCACCGTTGCCTCGGAAAACAAGGAGATAACAAGAGGAAGAGATTGACCTCTTAATCTAAAATTGAGGTCAGTGATCACAGTATAATACGGGAAGGGTTCACAAGGGTCGCGCGGGCACATTCCATTCAGCACGCCAGCCGGTCGTGGGCAGACGGTCACCGAGTCGGGGTGGCTGCTAGGCCTATCTGCCGAGTTCGCTTGGTCGGTGTCGGTGGAATCGTAGCCGTTGGAGCTTTTCCCGGGTGTTTGTGGATCCAGCGTTCTTGTTCGTCGTGGTCTGGTTCAAGTACTTTTTACTTTTTTCTTGCTGCTTGAAGTCGGGACGCGAGAGAAGCGCACGTAGAATAATAAACGTCCGTTGGTCGTCGCGACCGCGACGCTGTCGGCCATGCTGATTTGATCGTAACAAGTGCGTAGCTTCGGAGCTGTCGTAGGATTTTGTCGTAACCTGCGCAAAACTTACGAAAATTTCGGTTCGTGAATACGAATTTGTTTTTAAGTTTTGTCTTACGCATATTTTTGGCGTAAGATAGTTTCGTCCACTTGCAAAAGTCGCAGGAAAGGTAAGACAGACGCAGACGACGTCGCGAGCAGACGACGTTGCAAAGGAGCAGACGACACTCAGATAGGGGACCGCGATCAGCCAATCAGGGCTCGGCGTTCTGACGTCACCGCTACCCCCTGCGCGAGAAGCAGACGGTCTTGCCCTCCGCATACGATTTAATACAAGTGCTGTAGTAACTCTGGCACGAGGAAATATTGTCAAAACAAATGCAACAGTCCATATTGTGTTCTTTCCGCTTTATTTTGTTTCCATGCAACCCAGTTGCCTTGTTCATCGAGTTTTCACTGGAGCCACATTGGCACTCCATTCTGCAGTTAGCATGATGGCACCACCCTTTTTTGGTGCTTGGCGCAAACCGGGCTCCAGTCCTCCAGAGCTTTTGACCGCGGCGTCAGGAAGTCCAGGCGATGTCGTTGATCTTTTGCAGGCTGTTTTAAACATTTTCTTGTGGACGGTTAAAAAAATCATCTCTTGCAGTTCCAAGCAGGCAATTGGCAACAGCAATTTTAAGCACTATAGTCGGTTGCAAGTCAAGAAGGTAAGAGAAGCTCCTCCCACAAGCGTGATGCGCCCGTTTTACAAATCCATCCGCAGTCGAAAGAATAGTTCCACTTCTGAAACATCCCTTCTTCCGGTTAGTCGAATAGAATATTGGCTACAGAGTGACGCCAACTTGTCTCCAACCCCCACTTTTAAGAAAGCGTACCTTTGTATTCATCGGAGGGAAATTGAGCCTGGTGGCCTTCGAATCCATCGGAGAGGGAACCAAACCCCAAAGTCGTATTTGTTTTCCATCGGAGGGAGAAAAACTCCTAATCTCCCTCTCGTGGCTCCCACAATGCTAAGTCAAAGTTGAAATGATAACGCAAATATTTACAGGAAGGCAAAACCCTCCCGCGTTAGCCACAACATCACGGTGGGAAACGATGGGACGCTGCGGGAGCGGAGGTGGCGGAGGGACATGTGAATCCCTCTGAGGGGGCATTTGCCGCTGCCTTCTTGACCTGTAACTTACTATAGGTAGCACCAGCTGCAAACCGATATAAGAGTGCAGCTACACTAGCATCCATCGATCCTACCCATCCGATGGCTGCAGGCTAGAGCCACTAAATAGAGCCGCGTTTCCCAAGATGAGTAAGTGTTGTTACTCTGAAGTCGCAAGCTCATTTAGATGGCACCAGCTGAGGCGTCAATACTTTGCAAGCCACCTGTTGTGTCCTTGATACGTAGAACTCAACTTTATTAGAGTATATATAACCAGCCCGTGTGGCTGGCGGGTTACATGGTGGAGAGTCGCTCCAACGCTCGGCGGGGACGCGCGCGGTCTCTCGGGGGCGCAGAGTCCGCAGGCGCGCGAGGCACGCGAAAACGAAACCTGACACGCGCCCGGTTCGGTGCTCTCCGGACGCGTGGTTCCATCTGGTGCAACCTGGGGGAACCCCAATGTACGCGACTCCTCGGTGAGGACCGGGGCGCGAGAACTTGAATACACAACACCCCTCCCCCTAAACGAATTCTTTCAAATGGGCGGGATGGCGCGTTGTCCGACTTGATCGGCGAAGTGCGGTCGGTGGGGTGCTGTTGCTCTCAGATGAATCTGTGGGTCGCGCAGCAGCGGGCGAGGGTGACCCAGGAGCAGCGGCCGGGGTCAATCTGGCTTCGGCAGATGTTTCCTCAGTTTCGGTCCTAGACGTTCCCGGCATGCTGTGCTCTTGCAGCCGACCCGGCGTCGTCACGAGTCTCTTGTGATCAGGTCCGCGTCACCAGAATCCGGAGCGCGATCACGCGTATCAGGAATGTCCGGCATGTCCGACGTTCGTCGGCGAATGTGGTCAACGTGCCGTTTCCACGACGTGCCGTCTTGCAGCTTCACCTGATATGATACCGGTCCACTGCGAGAGTAGACGACGGCGGGAATCCAGCGTGGACGTCCCAACGCAAAGCTGCGAGCGAACACGCTGTCGCCGGGGCAGAATTCTCTCGTTGTTCTGCTGCTCTGCGCGTGCTTTTCTTGGCGCTGCTCGACGTAGCGCTGATGGTCTGGGTGGACGCTGTCCAAAGCCGACCTGAGTTGGCGCGACATCATCAGCTCTGCCGGGCTTCTTCCTGTCGATGTGCTTGGCAGGATATGCTGCTCAAACAGGAAACGTGTGAGGCACACATCGATGTCAGCGCCTCTCAAGCGTCTCAGCGCTTTCTTGGTGTCTTGGACGAACCTTTCCGCTTGACCATTCGATGATGGATGGTAGGGAGACACCAATGCTTGTCGGATGTTGTTGCGGGCGAGGAACGTGCGGAACTCCTCTGACGCAAAGGCAGGGCCGTTGTCCGAGACAACCACATCGGGCAGTCCGTGGGTGGCGAACATCCTTCTTAGTTCGCGGACGACAGTCGTTGCTGACGTGGACTTCGTAATTCGTACTTCTAACCACTTAGAATACGAGTCCACGACCAAAAAGAAGGTCTTTCCTTGGAAGGGGCCTGCAAAGTCCACGTGCAGTCGGGACCATGGTCTGGAGCTGCATTCCCAGGGATGCACTGGAGCTTGTGGAGGCGAGTCCCTTGTGACTTGGCAAGTCGCGCAGGTGCGGACCTGTTCTTCAATTCCCTTGTCCAGGCCTGGCCACCAGACGTAGCCTCTGGCGAGCCCCTTCATGCGCACCATGCCGGGATGCGCAGAGTGGAGAATCTTGAGGATCTCGGGGCGGAGGCTAGGTGGCACAACTACGCGGCTGCCCCAAAGAATGCAGTCGCGGTATGCGGAGAGTTCGTCGCGGCGCACATAGTACGGTTGGAACTCTTCTGATGGCTTCTCGTCAGGCCATCCATGCTTGATCCATCGGAGGACGCGGGACAGCTTCGGATCCTGTTTCGTTAGTCGAGCAATTCGCTCTGCGTCGACTGGTACCTCCGGAGCAGCCTCGAGCAGGAGAACGTCCTCCAGGGGTGGGGGCTGGAAGTCCTTTGTCGGCAGAGGCAACCGACTGAAGGAGTCGGCATTGCCCATCTGTCGACCTGGACGGTAGACCAGCTCGTAGTCGTACTGTCCCAGGAGCAAATTCCATCGGAGCAGGCGTGGCGATAGAACCGCTGGGATGGGTTTGCTGTGATGCAGGAGCCCAAGCAAGGGTTTGTGATCTGTGTAGATCTTGAAGTGTCTCCCATACAGGTACTGGTGAAACTTCTTGACTCCCGACACTACGGCCAACGCCTCTCGGTCTGTTTGAGAGTAGTTCCGCTCGGTCGGAGTCATCGTCCTGGATCCGTAGGCGACTGGAGCTTCCAGGCCAGGCTGATCTTCATGACTCAGCACAAAACCAAGCCCGTATGGTGATGCGTCGCATGCGAGAACGAGGGGTTTGTGGACGTCGTAGTGTCTCAACACCGCTGACGATTCCAGAAGCTTTTTTGCGTTTTTAAACGCCTGGTCTTCATCCGGTCCCCATCTCCATGGCGAGTCTTTGCCGAGGAGACGGTGCAGGGGTTCGAGCGTGTGCGCTGCTCCGCGTAGGAAACGGTTGTAAAAGTTCAACAACCCGAGGAAGGACTGCAGCTGCTGCTTGTCCTTGGGTGCTGGAGCTTCCTTCAGAGCCTTGACCTTTTCTTCAGTCGGGTAAATGCCTTGGCTGTCGATGCGATAGCCCAAGAAGACGACTTCAGGCACTCCGAAGGCGCACTTGTCTCTGCTCAAGCGCACTCCATCTTCCTGGATTCTGTTCAAAACCGCTCGGAGGTTGCGGTGGTGCTCTGCTTCCGTTCGGCCTCCGACGATGATGTCGTCCAGGTAGACGTGCACCATTGGGAGTCCGGCCAGCAGTTCCTCCATGTATCGCTGGAAGATGGCGACGGCTGTGGCGACACCGAACGGAAGGCGGGTGACTCGAAACAGTCCGCGATGCGTGTTGACCGTCAGCAAGTCGGCGGTCTCGTCGTCCACAGTCAGCTGCTGGTATGCTTGATCTAGGTCAAGGCGCGAGAACACCTTGCAACCTGCGAGGTTGGCGAAGAGCTGCTCCGTGGTAGGTAAGGGGTATGTCTCCCATTGGAGCGCTGGGTTGACGGTGCACTTGTAGTCGCCGCACAGGCGAATCTTGCCATTTTTCTTCACGACTGGGACGACCGGGGTTGACCAACGTGAATTTCGCACTGGCTGGTAGACGCCTTGCTCGACGAGAATGTCGATGGCGGCTTCGACACGAGGACGTAGAGCAACAGGTACCTGGCGCGCTTTGAGGAACCGGGGTGTAGCCGCAGGGGCGACCTCGATGCGAACAGGTAGTCCTTTACTTTTGCCTAGTCCTTCCTTGAAGACCTCAGGAAATTCGGCTACCACAACGCTGACCGGTTGCTGCCGAAGGGTTCGTTCTTCAGAGAGCTGCTTCACGCCACTGAGGCCGATTCCCAACGCAGGAAACCAGTCTCGACCGAGCAGGCTGGTGCCGGTTCCTTTCACCACCAGAAGAGGAAGGCGTGCCTCTCGGGTCTTGTAAGTGACGTCAACCTCCAGTGTACCCATGATATCGAGCCGCTCGTGGGTGTAGGATTGTAGCTGGAGTGGAGAGGGTCGAAGCTTAGTGGTCGTGAGGTCCAGGACTCGGAAAGTCTCTGAGCTGATCACGGTGCAGGCGGAGCCTGAGTCCACCTCCATGGATAGGGCATGTCCGTTGATCGCAACGTCTGCGAAGACAGCGGGAGTGACGGAGCTGACTGTCGACAGTGACTGAAGAACCGGAACCTCCTCCACAGGTTGACCCGTATGGCGAACGGACGGCGTCACGTGGTAGACATCCTGATCTGGGGGATTGGTTGCTTCTGTCAGCTGGTGATTACGGCCTCTGGGCCGCCGTTCGGAGTCAGATGGTCGTTCAGAAGCCTTGCCCGGTTTCTTCTTTTCTTTTGCCGCTTTTTTACGGCAGGCCTTCTGCAGGTGTCCTTTGTTGCCGCAGAAGTGGCATACGACACTGGCGTAGGAACAGCTTGCGGCGTCGTGTGAGCCCGTGCATCTCCAGCACTGGACATGAGAAGATCGATCGTTGGTGGAAGCGCTACCACTGGGGGGCTTCCGCGGCGCCTGTGCCACTCGGTTTTGCTCTTGGCGAGCTTCTGACCTGGTGCGACGAAGTTCTTCTGTCTTGACGGCTGCTTCCTCAGCAGCCCGAGCCATCTGGACAGCCTTGGTCAGTGTGAGCTCTGGTTCAGCCAACAGTCGGCGCTGAAGGGTCTCGTCGCGCAAGCCGCATACCAGTCGGTCGCACAGCAGACGATCAAGCCAGTCCTCAAACTCGCAATGACGAGCGAGATGCCGAAGTGCAGCGAGGTAGGCCGGCACTGTCTCTCCTTGGAGCTGATCCCGTTTGTTGAATCGAAAGCGTTCCAAGGTGACAGAGGGCTTGCTGACGAAGTGGGTATCCAGTTTCGCCACGATGTCAGCGTATGGTGTCTGCATCGGCGTCTTGGGGGCACACAGGGAGCGCAGGAGTGTGTAGGTGTCCACTCCGCAGGCACTGCAGAGGATGGCTTTCCGCTTGTCATCGGTTGCGATGTTCTGGGCTTGAAAGTAAAATTCAAGCCGTTCCCGGTACACGGGCCAAGCGGCTGGCTGATCCGGCGAAAATTCAGCCAGGGCGAGGTATGGGGCCGAAGGAGCCGTCACAACAGTCGGGGTATCTTCGTCCGGGGAAGACATGTCGTGTCCAAGGCGGGTGAACACAATGGAGGGCGGCCACACCCAAGAGTTCTGGTTTCGGAGCGCAGCGCAGGGCTTCACGCGCAAAACGGGACGTAGTACGCTCTGACGCTGTACATACGTGGAAGGCGAGTCCGGGGATCACTTGCCTCGTCGCCAGTTGTTGTGTCCTTGATACGTAGAACTCAACTTTATTAGAGTATATATAACCAGCCCGTGTGGCTGGCGGATTACATGGTGGAGAGTCGCTCCAACGCTCGGCGGGGACGCGCGCGGTCTCTCGGGGCGCAGAGTCCGCAGGCGCGCGAGGCACGCGAAAACGAAACCTGACACGCGCCCGGTTCGGTGCTCTCCGGACGCGTGGTTCCATCTGGTGCAACCTGGGGGAACCCCAATATACGCGACTCCTCGGTGAGGACCGGAGAGCGCGAGAACTTGAATACACAACACCACCAAATAAGCTTTGCTTCATATTATTGACACTTGAATTATCTAGGTGCCTATAATCATTGTTGGCAGTTATCTGAAACTTTTTCTGATTTCAGAGAAAAGGGTTTTCCGTCCTCCAGAGGTGTTAAAACGGGCTGCAACAGAGAAAGACCATATCGGCCGAACCTCGTGATACCGCTAATAAAGCTCAGGAAGTTGCATTTTTAAATATAGTAACCGTCTCCAATAGACCTTGTGGGAGTAACAAGCGTGCCGTCTGGGTTGGTGGTTCTGTGAACTGCGAGTGAAGGGCAGCCCAACATCCCTTTGCCCGTCGGAACAGATTGGCATTGCATTGTGCCGTTTATCGGTTTTTATTGGCTTTCTATGCTCTACTTATACCAATCGCCCAAAAGGATAGTCAAAGCCACTGATCTCTTACTATAGGGGGCTGGATGGCACATAGCTCGCTCTCCCAGCCTGCTGCGCGAAGCGGCATCGTCGAAGTTCCGATGCTTGTCCCGGAAGGTGGGCATCTGCTGGGCTTCCTAGTGTGTCGAGTCAATTTTTTGGTCCATGCTTTTCTCTGTCTTTGAGTGTTTCTTTACCAATCTCTGTTTTGAATTGTGACTGATCCCACCAGCCAGCTTGACTACGCCACCGCTGCCGCAATGCATCGAGGGAACTCTTGGGCCTTCTGCTCGTGCGACAACCTCCGCTGAGCTGCGCAGCGTGCAGGGCATCGAACAGCCCCGTGCACTGCCGATTGCCTCCTGTGAACTAAAGTTATGGCGGCTCCCGCGCATGCGCCGAACGCTTGGTGAGATCGGTCTATTAAATCCAGAGAATAAGGCATTGGAACGTGGGACACAAGCACACTTGATCAACTAGAATCTCAAACTTTCACATCAAATGGCTTCCCAGGAGGCTTCTTGGGTCTGCACGGTTGTTACTGTGCAACAAGCAGGCTTTCTTGAGACGACAAGAAAAGATCCAGCGCCCTGAATGCCGTTCGAGCCAGTACTCGGAAGAGTTGAAAAGCCTGTCAAGGCTCTCACTTCCGGGACAAGCCACTTACTTCCGGTGGCTTCAAATTTGTTTACCCAATGCGTCATCCAGCCCCCTAGTGGAGATCAGTGGTCAAAACGGACGCAAATACAGGTGCCGACAATGTTCCCCCATGCGGGACGATGTCCTTTTCGAACGGCAACAGTGGGAAGCAATTCCAGGGGAGGGGTTGTATGCATGTGCAGAGGCTTATGGGAATAAAGTCCATTGTGCGTGCTCTGCGCTGAGCACCAACATGGTGGCACCCACTAGAAAATCGTTGGATGAAGGGCCAGTACTTTAAGCGTTGCCTCTTCAGTGACTCAGTCACTCTGAAGCGTATTTAGTGGCTCTTCACCAGGGTAGCCTTCACTCTTGCGCAGCCAACACTCGTGTGCTGCTTTGCAGATGACCCTCTGCTGTACCACGCCTTTGCGATAGTGGTGTGCCTGGAGAAGGGGACGAGCTTCGACGGACACGACCTTGTCCTGTGGGGCCGCCTGGGCAATTCGGTCCACAAGACGGTGGTCCTGGCATCCCTGGTGGAGGACCAGGTGCAGTACCTGTCCTTGTGTTGGTCCGGGGACCTTTAGCGACAACGGCAGTGGCAAAACATGCATTCGGACAGTCTGCGCCACGTGCCATACCCCTTCCCGGAAGCGCCGGAAGATACGTTGTTGCTTTCTCGGCTACGGGACATAACTGAACTCGAGACGGGGAAGGAAGGGGAAGACGCATGAAAAGAGAGACAACGTGCAGCGTCTTCGAACACAGCTACATGTTTGCTTAAAAACAGAACCCTTTTACAGGTACAGGACCATCATTCGTTGATGGGCATACTCATAGCTGTGCTCGGAGACGCCGTGCGCCTTCCCTAGATTTAATGTGTCGTCCTTTCTCTCTCTTTCTCGTGTTCAGTTATGTCAATTATTCACCATCTTGTCCGCATGCTCACCCTTTCTTCAACTACAGTCCGTTGAGAAAAGAAGGACTAGTACCCCCCCAATGCCCTCTGCCCGCCACGATTGGCGGCGGCCTCCTTTACAGCCTTTGCGCTGCTAAAGGGGAAAGAGCGGAGGGCTTTGCGGGAGGGGCCTGTCCCGCGTTTCTTAGCCCACAATGCACTATAAATTCAAAGCCTTAAAGTTACACTAAACCACTTTCTGCGATAGTCTGTTAATAGTCGTAGCTCAATCTATGGGCTCTAAGCATCCTAAAAAACAAAACATTATTTGTGTTTGGCCGACTATTCTTTATTAAAATCAGTATAGAAAGATTGACACCAGATGGCACCACAAGATGAAGAAGGCAGAGCCCTGCTCTTCCTCGTGTGACGGCGCCCTCGGTGTCCGCAATAGTTCCGACAACAATCAATCTTTCAATGCCGATTTTAGAAACATATTTCGCATGCACAAATGTAATGTTTTGTTTTTTTAGGATGCTTGACCCGTAGATCAGTCATAACCATAATGACTATAGCAGATAATGGTTTAGTGCCCCTTAAGGCTGGCTGACCTACACTCTCGTTTAAGTTTGATTGAGTGTGCTGCTCTTGCCCGTAACTGCTTGCGACGAGGGAAGACACTGGCGCCACCTATTGGGCAGCCTTGCAGAACTTTAGATCTGCAAATATAATTTTATGATTTCTTGCACATCATTCTCTCACAGTGGGCCCGAAATATTCCGGCAATGTTATGGGCGACCATTTCTTGTACGTAATGCCTAGGTTTGACCTCGAAAGCATTGCAAAACCTACTCTAGTTGTACGCTCGTCGGATGTGTTCCAGGGCTGATAGATGGCATTAATGTATTCTATCGTCCCAAGCGGTTACAGGCGAGGGCAACACAACTGAGCACACTAAAAGCTGTTTAATGCAGATGTGTGAACCAGCCTTTGAAGTGCACCAGTGTATGGCACGTTCCCACGTCAGTTTTTAATGAACTCGGCGCACCCCTGGATGGTAGTCCAGCTTGGCAGTGCGGGCAGCGGTGGTGTTGCAGGTTGTAGGCAATCATTAATTTGAGACTCCAGTGCTTTGATGTCTAGCTCACATGCTTAATTAGACAAATCTTTTACTACTGCATTTGAACTTGAACTTTTATAGAACAAATTTGTGCCGATGACACCGGAGAAAAAGCTTCTAATAGAAAGCTTGGCTAGGTCTGGTGTCGCTCTTGTGAAATTTTGGGCATTGTTCGTTTATATTGAAGGGGTGCACATAGGATTCTTGTTTGGTTTTCAAAAGCACGTGGAGGAAATACGTTTCATTGGAACCTGTCCGTTTTTTAATTGTGGAACTGACGGAGTCCCGAGAAGACAGAGTATACATACGTACACAATTGATGACAAGCTCTAGCTATGGCGCATTAGAATGGGGAGGTGTGGCGATCACTCGCATCTCCAGGCGGTTCCATGCTTCAGTGTCACTACAGTAGGCTTGCGAAAATTGAGCCTCATATATTTCATACTTCCGGTTAATTCAAACAGATTTCAAAATTTTGGTTGTCCCGCTGTGTTTCTGATATATTCATAAGCCGCTTAATTCGAACGGCGCCGTTGTTTCGTGCAATTCATACTTTTTGTTCTCGTAGTGCACTTCTTTCGAGTACCGGTGCACTGCAGAGAAGCAACACCTGCGGAGCTTGCTTCCGCGGGTGTTGCTTCTCCGCAGTGCACCGGTGCTCGGTGAGAGGCGCACTCAACGGGGCTCATGCAAAGCAGATATGAGCTATGAAAACGGGCACCGCGCGTAAATTTCCATAGCAACTTGCGCGGACGCTGTGACGTGGTGGCATGGCATAGGTCTGTTCCACAGTGTCCGCGCAAGTTGCTACGAAAGCTGCCGCGCAGTGCCCGTTTTCATCGCTCATGTGTCCACATTAGACAACTTCTTTGCCCGATGAACAAACTAAATTTTGTTTTGAGCTGTCATGTGCTGCCTACACAGTTCACGATAAACAACATTTTTGAGGGATAATAAACTTGTTCATACATTTCACAAATGTTTCATGTGTGGCATACCTGCTTATGATAAGTGGGCCTATGTAGAAATCATTGAATATCTGCATGGTATATGTAGCCATCCATATGGCAAATTAATTATATCTTGCATTATATTTAGATGATTTTTTTGATATTTCAAACAAAATTCGTAGCTTCCTGGAGTTTGAATTGACGAGTCTACTGTATCATTATAGTATCGTGTCAAAGCTGACAGTAGTGCCCCAGCCACATCTGCGATGCGGGTGCATCGTAGATGCGGCTGGCTGCAAGGAGCACGAGGCTGCCTGCAGTCAATTGCGGCCATCAATATAGGTCACTCAGGGTGCCCTACCAGAGAACCCACGATTAATTCCAAGAAGAAATATTTTTCCCCTTTTCTGCGCTATGGTGGCAAATGCAATGGTAGCACAGAATGTCTTGAACAACGCTCTGCAGGGACGTTGCATTGAAGAACCCAATACACATTTCATGTCTCGACAGCACAAACATCGTCATGCATGGCATCTAGGAAGCCCTGCCAAATCATGTGCTCCAGTAGGAGTGGAAAGCAAGCTTTAAGGGGGACTCACCTCATCAGATTCCTATGGGACTTACTATTTCATGACTAGCTGTCTTAAAAATCATCACAGAAAAGCAACAAGCGTTTTACAGAGTCACGTAAGTGTTCTTAACGGCATGGATTACTTAGTTTTTAAATATATCAATTATGCACTGAAATAAAAAATAAACTGTGAAACCCTTTTTCCTCATAGAAATGCATTAGAAAATCTAAAAATATTTTTTTTTAGTAAATGCGGCGCTATAATTAATTTTAGACAAATCCACACTGTGGAAAGTGTATTCTAGATCACAGACGTGAAATAATATTTTCCAAAAATTAAATTTCAGAGCATTTGTTCACGAAACTGTCACGACAAACTAGCTAGTTCAGCTAGTTTGCCCTGGATGGCGCTCGCTGTCTAGAAAGAGAGTCTTTTTGTAGTTTGCTCTTGTCGTTGTAGTATATTCTTGTAAACTTGAGATGAGGCTCCGCCCATGTTCCTCCTCCTTTTTACAGCTCGCGTAGACCGTCGAGCTGAATGTGTGGCGCGTTTCGTTGTTCCCGTTTCCTCACAACGTTTTTTTTTTTTTCTTTCTTTTTTTTTTTTTTTGTGAGTGGGGTGGGGGGCATGTCGTTATATCAGCTCTGTCCCGCGCGTCTCGGAGCAACGGGCTGGTACTGCGCTGGTATGGAGGGCGGCAAAGTGAAGGGCCTCGTGCCCTTGTCAGCTTGACCCAACAACGGACACTTGGTTGCTTGCTGCGTGGAGAAATCCACGCAGTCGCTGCGTGGAGAAATGTATGCCTTGTGATCAGGGCGTTGAAAAAAAAGTATATTTTTAAATATAAATACAGCGTATGCGACTTCGCGGAAGTGTTCTCCGAGCCCAGTGTAGTCCATACCTTTCTGCACACAAACATAGATAATAAATGCGGTAAAATCTTTGGCGGCGATCATGTTGTTCATTAAACGACGTTTCATTGGCTAATCGGTATGTTCCATCGACAAATCTTTTCGTCCGAACGAGACTGCTTTCTTTCGTTTTATGGACACAATTTGGAACTTTTCGTTGAAAAATATGTTTTCTTGTACGCGTGCATCGCGTGCGTGCGCGTGTGCGCGTGCGGGCTAGCGCCTACATAAGTGTGTGGGTAGTACGTGACGGCGCTTACACGTGCGTTCGTGCGAAGGCGCGCGTGCATGCATATGTGAGGGTGCGCATCCGTGTACGACCGTGAGCGGGCGACTATGCATGCACGTGCGTGTGCGCGCGTGTACACAGCTAGAAAATTATATTGTTTGTTTTATTATTAGTTGTCTAAGTGTGAGCGTACATTTAGGGTTCGGAGTCTTCAATGTTTGTCTGTAAATGCCTGCCGACTTTCACTTTTAAAGTGTTGGTATATTGTCCTTATGAGAAGTCCGACATCCCCCGTGAATTGAGCATATATTGCCAACAGCTACTAAATAGGAATGTCTTAGCGCTGACAATATTTCGTCGGCGAATATCGCCAGCGGGGGTAACAGATTGGATACATACGAGTGCCGCGCGGTGTTCTCCGAGCCTATTGTAGTACAAACCTTTTGTACACAACCATGTATCCGGTAAAACAATTCGGCGGCAATCACGCTGTGCACCAAACGACGCTTCCTCGAAAGATCGGTCCGTCGACGCTGCAACCTTTTGTCGTAATGAGACAGCTTTCATTTCATCGACACACCTTGAAAGTTTCGATCAGAGATATGGTTTCTTGTATGCGTGCGTGTGCGGACATTTCGGTGTCCGGACGCACCGAAATGTCCGCAAGCACGCATACAAGCAACTCCCTCCACCGAGTGTTTCTCGGGGCTCCCTACAACTTTCCAATTGACACCTTCTTTCCCGAAGCAATATTTAAAAAGGTACCTAATTAGATTTAATCAATTAAATAATTAGGCTCAATAAAAATACCGGCGCTTTGGAAAGAAGTCTGCTAACATATAGTTCGAGATAGCTGGGGGACATTCTGTATCCTTGTGAGGAACGAGGAGTGGGTTCCCTCAAAAGTGTCTGTGTATTGCTCCAGCGAACATCTCCGGAGATGGAGAGGGAAAGTAAAGAGACACGCCTGGAGGTCCCATCTACCGCAGGGGGAAGGAACCGAGTCGCCGTCTTGGCAGACGGGGGAAGGGTGGGGGGGGGGGGGGGGGAGGAGGGGGAGCGCTTTCGGAGTGGTCCTGGAAAGACGGGTCGCGTCGCCGTGGTCGGACGGGAGCTTGCGGTTTTCGGCGTGCGGGGAGGACGCGCTGGGGTCCGTGCTGCTCTGCTTAGCAGCGATAGTTAGGATAGCTGCGTTACATACTTTGTTCAAATATTCCCAGTTATTTATTATTCAAGTTATAAGATGAAAAGCGCTGAAAATACCCAAAACCGCGGAGGTGTATAAAATAAATACAGATTAAAAACAAACTTGGCGAAAAACAGATGGCAAGAATTGTCTGCCGATTTTGAGCAAAAATAAACACATAACAAACCAAGCTATATGAGTATAAGCTCGAGCTTTTGACGTAGCTACTTTTGTAGGACTTGTTTTGTACAAGCGGGTTGCATAATGAAAAACTTGAATCGAAAGAACTATAATTATTGCGTTCTTTGTTGCCTTGCCTCAGTTATTCTCTAATATTATTTCATATAGGAAACAGGACAGGACACAAATATCCCGGCACAATAAACTAT
Source organism: Ixodes ricinus (assembly GCA_037355805.1). Taxonomy (NCBI): domain Eukaryota; kingdom Metazoa; phylum Arthropoda; class Arachnida; order Ixodida; family Ixodidae; genus Ixodes; species Ixodes ricinus. Next base: position 40,665 of record JAZHYW010033041.1, on the reverse strand, counting down.
TTATGCGATTGCTTCGGAGCTCGTTTAGAACTATATAGTTGTCTTTCGAGAATAATGAAAACCAACTGTGCCCTTTGAGGTTGTGCGACCTGTTAGCCACAAGGGTTCAGTTTTGCGACGTTTGTCTGCTTGCTCGCCACATCCTAAATACCAGACCACAAAAGCCGTTGGCACGATAGTCTATGTCGTAAAACTCAGCGATCTCACTAAACCGCACTTGGCATTGTCCACAGTGAAGCGAATATCCCTTTCCACCGGCTTTTTATTTCTGCAGACCAGTCTTTAAATGACAAAGTCAGAGCAAAAAAAGAAAAAAAAAAACAATTAGGTCAAGAGATAAATTTATAAAGTTGGCATCACTAGCCACACCAGTGGCACCACTAACTAGCACCTCCCAGGGCCTTCTTTTCCGCTTTCCCGTAAAGAGTCGACAAGGCGCACGCGAAAGAGGGGGATAGCCGCTTCGTTCCCTCAAAAAAGCCCCCGACTAGTTTCCCCGATCTTCCGTGCCTTTGGACAAACTCTCAAGGTCGCCGGAAGATGATCGCGGGAGAGCGCCCCCCCCCCCCTGCTCCCACCCCCTTTCCTACCCTGTTCACACCACCCTGTTTCAAGACGTCACAGTCCAAGCGGCGAGGATTGGTTAGACTGCTTGTCTGTCACTTTGCCCCCACCCCTGTTTTCTTGCGTGTTTTTACTTCGTCCGGCCAAACTCCAGCGCCATCTATGAGAAAGAGCGGACATGACGGTGCCGGGTGAGTCCCCCTTAAGTCTCTGGTGGGCGTACGCCTTGGCTGCGACTTTGCCATTGCCTCTTTCCTCCGTAGCACATGCCGTTTTTTTCCGTCGCCTCCTGCAGTCCCCTATCACGTGAGCATTCAATCCCCACCACTGCCCGTTTCGATCAGGATGAGCATTGTACCGGCATGCAGTCATGGATTGCTACTGCGTGATGCACAAAAAAGACTCCAGGCTAGCGGTTGTTGAGGTAGACTAAGTTCTAGGCTGTATAAACATACACACACCCCCATCACATGAGCGAGTGTGCTCGGTCAACACATGTCTAGATAGAGGCCCATTCACTGTATTATGGGTACTTGCGTGGAGTTACAACTGCAAGTCACCGGAACATGCGTGCATCGCATAAAGCTTGGCAAGAGTAGCTTGGCACAGTGACTCGGGGTTGTGTTGGAGCATGACCTGGGCAAACGCCGCTGCATGAATGGGCCTCAACAAGGTCATAGTGCTGGATTTTCTATCTCACCCACAGGAGGCCTGCATGCAGGGGGGGGCAGGATTGGACACAAATTCTAGCCAAACTTTGACGCAACGCTCTTTCATTACGGGAGTGGGAAACCGGAAACTGCTAGAAGCCAGCCGTACGACACATTTCTTGTTGAAAGGAAAGCTCCAAAACTGTGCACTTTATTAATTCTTTCGAGCAGCACTTCCTCAACACATGCAAGGAATGAAGTAACATTAATTGCTTTTCTAATCCCTTGCCTAATTTTTTTGAAAGAATGAATTCCCTGTCCACTCAGACTGAGAAATCACTGCGACCAGAAGACGGAGTATTCACAGTTTTAATGGCACGTTTGGTTTGCAATGACAATCCTATACAGGGTGTAGAGGCACCATGTGGCTTACACAAGGCACACCAAGCACCGGATGTCGAGGTCTAGTTGTTGGCTATACTGAGGTAGATCCTCCAACCCGTTTCGAGCTTTGCACGACCAAAAAGGCATACTTCGTATTTGTCTTCAAATATAAAAGTCAATAAAATATTTTTTCTTTTTTTTTTTGTAGAAGAGCATAACCCTGGGTTATGACATGGGGCTCAAAGTTGGACGTCTGGTGAGAAAGATGACGAGATTGCTCGACAGCCGTGATTGTTCAGCGCTGTGCTCCGACTTGGGAGCGCTGCAATTGGCCGTAATCGGCCAATCGCAGCGCAGCACTGGTCAGTCGCGGCATTTGGCAACGACCAACTTTCACGCCAGGTGCACAACTTAGAGCCACAGGTCAGTTACTGTTTGCCTCCTGTCAGTTTTTCCGGACCAGAGTAAGCCCAGCTGTATAAGATAAAACCGACCTTCAAATGCAGAAAATGTCCATTCTTAAAAAAGAAAAATGCTTGTATATACATATGTACACCTCATACTCCCTCACAGGCACACATGCCTACAGAATAAAAGCACTCACATCTTTGTACTCAGTAGGTGTATGGAGTCTGCAGGCATTAAACATTGAAACAGACACCCATACTTCCTCACATGCACACGCACACAGAATAAAAGCACACCCATACCTCTGTACACTCTTTCAAACGGAGTCTGGAGGCATTAAAAACTAACATACTTATGTACATGTCATCACTCGCTCGCACATCCATGCATGCAATCGCAGATTAAAATAACATGCACATATTTGTACGGGTCACTTTTTAAAAAAAAAAAAAAGGGTCGCACACACGTCTCTTTACATCCCAAAATGCTGTACAGGCGAGGCAAGTCCGCGGCACTACGCCGGCAACAGCCGGCGTAGTCGGTGTTTCGACTGTTTCCCGCCAATGACCGGTTCCTTGCCGCGAGCGCGCCTCCGGCGATGGAAAGCTGGGGACATCGCTGGCCGGACTCGTGTGCCGGACTCTTGCAGTGCTTGCAGAAACGGTAGTGGCAGTTTGGCGACTTGCAAATGGCGCACGCGGCGCCGCTGGAGATGCGGCTTGGGTACCTACACCTGGGGCACGGCAGTTGCCACTCACCCTCTTCGAGACGCTTGCCCTCCTGGAAATATGCGCGAAGTTTGTTCAGTCCGTGAAGGGGCATTTTCAGGGAACTACGGGGCATCAGGCACAGGGGCGAGGATCTCGACTGCCTGGACACCTTTCGATGAAGAAGCGCGGTCTATTACGGCATTCTGCGGCGGGTGGTAGTTTCTCCCTGTTGCCGCAGCCTAATGGGGTCACTGCGACCCTACTTTCCTCTCCGGCACTTTAACTCCTTCTGGCTAGGCACCTCGCCAGTGTTGGCCTCTTTGCTCCGGGATCAAGCTGAAGGCATCTCCAGACTAGTTGGGCCCATGAGTCGTGAGGTCATCTGCCTGCAAACTTATGCAGAACCTTGTCTTCGTGAAAGCCAGCATATAGACCATATGCCAGCACGCGCTTTACAGATCTTGCGCGAGCAGCACGAAGACAGCAGTGCAATGTCGGAGCTGCATGTTGGTCTATAAATGAGCTATTATTTACAGTAAGTGAAAGCAATCTTCAATTGGCTTACTACAGTTGTTTCAGAGTGCATATTGGCACACATTTTCAATCCCAGTGGTTGGAACAGTTGTTTAAGGTGACTCAGGAAGGAATACTAACGAGGGCAGCACGGCCGTGCTCCCCGTGGCCAAAGAAATCCAGAGGAAAGCTGCCGGCTAGCCCGGCCATGGTCCGATGCGGCAGCCATTCCCGAACTGTGGCGCTTACCTCGAAGTAAAGCTGGAACCTGGACTCGTAGGCCGGTGCGCCTGTCGGCACTTTGTCCGAGTCGCTGTTGCCGGAATTGGAGTTCCTCACTGCCAGCGGGTGGGGACCTCTTCGCCCCGGTGCTGCAGCGGCTTCTTACTTGGCAGGTTCTCCTGAAAGTCACGAAAGAAGGTCTTCGAAGTGCTGTCCTTGTATAAGCAGCTCGCAACACATTGGTCGGAATGCTCAGAGGGTAGTTGAATAGAGCTACTTTTGTGACGAGTGTTGCTGACGGATCTTGGGGGGCTTTTAGCGGAACACTGTGGTAGCGAAACCCGGATAAGCAATAGACAGATCTCGCCGGCCAGGTTGGCTACGCCACCGCTGGCACGATGCATCCAGGGAACTTTTGCCTCTCTGCACGTGTGACAACCTTGCTCTAGCTGCAGTAATGTTGAACGTGGGCTAGTCGCTGGTGCATAGTAAACATAATTAAAACAGCACACAAAAACAACAGAAAGATTAGTAGAGTCAGCGCTGCATCTGTGTCCTTCTATTAGTCCTTGTGTCTTTTTTTGTACTGTTTTACTATATGCCTACTGTGCTGTCATGTAGCTCTGCACACTCGGAGCACAAGACGTTACGAGCCTTTTCGTGCACTGCCAGCTCCCTCCCATGGACTAGATTTGCGTTGTGCGCCGAACACTCGGCGAGATCGGTCTAATGGCACGCAGATGCCCACTACAAGCGTGCGTGACATGGTCACCAATACTGCTGCTAACTCTGCAAGTAGGGTGTGCGAATATTCGAACTTCGAATACTTCGTGAATAATGCTAGCTCTTCAATTTGATTCACTTTGCACTTTCGCTGTTTGAAGTATTAGAGTTCTTCGAATACTTCGGAAACTATGAATAACGCAGAACTTGCCGATTAACGTCAACTCACGGTCAAGTTCCCTGTCTTGTTTTTGGACAAACCAAAAAAGCCACACCTAAGTTCCTCTTTTTTTATATGATGCACTGGAAAGTGTTTTGCGGTAGCGCGATCTGTCCTCTGCTTGCCATATGTCTGGATTTTGTAGTTGGCGAAGTGGTCGTGACGCAAACGCTGCGATAGATTTGATGAAGTTTGCAATGGCCTGTGCATCGTCGTTAGCCAAACGCGACGGACCACTCTCACTACTATGGATTCGGGTATGGATTTACGGCTGACCTCGGCTATCGGCGATATCTGGCTCGTGTTATTTGCCGCTTTATTTTCCAGTTTCTCAGTTTTCCGGTATTCTTTTTGTTATTTATTTTAACCCGTTTTCACTAATAAAAATAAAACTTGCTCCCTGCAAAAAAAAAAAAAAATGTATTTTTAATTTATTGCTTCTTTGGTCGCCCTCTATCGGCAGAACTATTACACACGGAAAGAGATGGAGCAAAGTCGGGGCGGCTGCGCGGCGCAATCGCGCTCCGAGCTGGTGTGCGCTAGCCCACTCTGCCACCGATCCCCCCAGCACGATCTCCAACTCTGCTGTGGCCTGCCGACCCGCCTCCGCTTGTGTACTTCGCTTTACGTTCACGTGGTTCTGGTCACCCGCGTAAAATGATTTTGTACAAAGTAGGTGCAGCTGCGTGACGCAGTCTTCAACTTCAGTATTGTGGCTTGCCGACCCGCCACCGCTTGTGTACTTTTGTTTACGTTCGTGTAGTTGCGTTCGTCCGCGACGCGATCTCCAACTGTGTTGTGGCTTGCCGACTTGCCTCCATGTCTGTACTTTCATTTACGTCCTGTAACTTCACTCCTTGAATGGTGTTTTACTGACTGATCTTTTATTTCATCTGTATTTTATCGGTCACATGTGTGACATTTTTCTTATTGCAATAAAATAAACCTTTTCATAAATGTTTGTTGAAAAAAAAATTCCAGTTGTGTTTTAATTGAGCATTCTTGTTTTTTTTTATATAACTTGTGATTCAATGCAAATTAAATTTACATAGCTTATCTGCCATTACAATCTGACTACAAATATGTACTTGGGTCTGATGTAACCTAATTAGTTTTGTTAGTATTGAAAATCTAATTTGCAAAGTTTATGGGAAAGATTAAGACAAATTGAAATACTGAAATAAGAAAAGAAACATATCAGTGAACTAAAAGGAATGTGGAATACAATAAGGCATAAATTAAAGCCCTAGGATGCTTTATAAACGTTTTAGAACACTTTTGAACTCTCCAGTTTCAAACTGATCTATTGCAGGGTGCCCAAAAGGCACCTAAAAAAGCCTGATGCCCTATTTATTATATTTGTACCCTTATTGCATATGTCACACATATACCTACCAGAGAAAGAAAAAATGAAGTCAAGATATATGCAAGTGAGATATGGCTTCCATAAAATAGTAAAGGCTGTAAATAGTTCACTCAGAAATAATATTAAAAAAACATCCACTGACCCATTTTACTTTGTTTCCAAGACAATATTTCAAGATAAGAAACTTATTTAATGAAAATCGTTCAGGACAAGACAATAAGTGCCTGCCAATCTTCAAAAACCACAATGTAAAAAAATGTTTTCTTAGTATATTTTTGCCTCAAAGAGCAGTGTCTCCCCTTAATTCACATCAAATAGAAAATATTTATTTTCAAAAATGTTCTTATTCAAAACTACTATTCGTATTCGAAAATATTTGATTCGATTCGTAACCTTTATTATTCGATTTGAAAGATTTTGATTTTGCACACCTCTGTCTGCAAGCCGTTTCTTGACTTTAAGGCCGACGAATGGACAGAAAGAAAACCGTTGCTCCTTTCTGCAAGGATTTTTTAAAATTTATTAATTTAACAATACTATTATTTCTGACGAGGAATGTAATGGGAGTGGCAGACAAAAGCACTTAAGCAAAAGAACTTCAATAAGAGTGTGGTCACACTTTATCAGGGTCTTGATTGTAAATACTAAACAAACAAACATTTTTCAATACTACGCATGTTGGGAATATTAAATGTCAGAAGGATGCTGTATGTACAAAACAGAAAATAATGCCAGTTACAGCAAAGCAGCAACAGCGATAGTGCAAACATTTAGCGAGTTATATGGTCTAGGAATGAAACATTATCCCAATTAACATTGTGCCTAGGTAATTATTATATAATTGATTGCTGTTCGTTAAAGGAAAATTTCTAACTGTCGACTCGAGGGTGGCATTTAATGTCAGTTTTTGAGTGTGTAAATCTAGTGTTAGTTCTGGATGAAAACGTCATGTACTTGTACATTGGAAGTCCTATGAAGCTGGAGATAATTGGAATTATTTTGAGGCCGGCTAGCTTTCTTGTTGTTTGCAGGTTCCCAGACACCTGCCCCCTTCGGGCAAGAATGGAGAGGACACTGGGAAGGAGTACTCTGCTAGGCAGAAGGTTTCACTTATAAGTAGTTGTAATCATTCGTGCAGAAAATATAATTTTTTTTTTTTGGCATGTGTGACAGTGGTTATTGGTGTTGCACTCGTGTCAGCTGCCCATAAAGTCACCGTCAGCAAGCTGCCATCGGATGCACCGGTGCGCGTAATTGTGCATGCGGTCATTTGCAGGCATGTTGCCAGTTTTCTGAATTTGTGTCGCTTTTATGCTCCCCAATTGGAATGCAGTGGGTCGACATTGTGAATCAGTAAGAAATCCCATGGACAGATTTGTAGCAGTGTTTGTTGGGTAGTGTATGTTCATAGGTATGCCGTCATTCTGGTAAAATGAAGATCTCTTTGTCCTGTCGGATGCATAGCCAAACAATTCCCCTAGTCTACCCATCTTGGAACTCCCATGTTATTTTCTCCAACTACTCGACTGGCAGATTGGGCGCGGGAAGACTTCCACGGGGTGTGCGACGTCTCTGCGTATTCCACCGCTTGGAAACAAAATGAACCCCTACCTTGGAGCACTCCTAGGCACTTGTTTGGAACTTTACGACACCCGCTCATCCATTGCCGCAAACCGTAGCAGACTGAATTTCGTACCCTGGAAGATTCCCAGGCATCCCTCTTGAGCTGGACGTATTGCTGCCAGCGCTGTTTTGCCTCGGGAACGGATTGGCAAATTTGCCTCCATTCCCGACTTGCGCAGCACACCATTGCCAGGTCGTGGTCCGACAAGAAAGACAGCAGCTTCCGGGAGAGGCCTGGCTCGAACGACTGCAGGAGTGGTAGGAAGTTGACGTGCGATCTTCCTACCCTCCTCCGCCAGGACAACGACCCCGAAGTGCTGGCAGCGCCCGAAGAACTGGGCACATGGAATTAGACGGCAACGGTTAGCGGATGTTTACATTTTACGGTAGTCTTTAGGACTGCGCACGTGTTTCTACCTTTAAAATTGATGAGGTGCAAAGTTATGACCTACTGCCTTGCACATCCAAACTCTGTCGGCTCTGTTTATTTAGACCAGTTGGACAACTGGTCTACAAAACAAAGCCAAGAGAATTTCAATGTGCGAGGCAGCGGGTCTTAACCTCGCACCTCGACAGTTTTAAAGGTAGGAAAATGTGCGTAGGCCTAAAGACTATGCAAAGCACTAAGTTCGTCTGCTTCTGGAGCGGGGGTCGCGGTGACGTCAGGACGCCGAGTTCTGATTGGAAGGATAGTGCGACCCGTGATCATATGTCTATCATTTTTCCAGGCACGCATACGGTGTCTTGCACAAAGGCAGTACTTGGGCTCTGTAGTTTCTGGTTTTACTTCCCTAGATATCATTACTTAAATTCGTATGAAAGTAGTCGTCCAGTGACATGAGGCAATCCAGAAAGCCCTACCAACATTAAAAGTACCAATCAATCACTTTGGTTTTGTTGTATAACCTCGGAACCTCTGAATATGCAGAGTGCAAGTTTGTCTTCTTGCACAGGGTTTGGGGATGATGTCAGAACGTTGAGCTCTTACTGGCCGACTGAAAAAATTAATGGGTAGACCTCAAGGAATCTAGCATTGAGCTCTACCCACTATCCTTTCAATCACAGCCAATAAGAGCTCGGTGTCCATCTGGTGTTACCGCAACTCCTGCGCAAGAAGCGGACGACTTGCTCTCCGTGCACGAAGCAGTATTACAGTAGGCAACACTTAGCCGTCCTAACATAATGCAAGCTCCTGTTCACAAGCCTGCGAGAAACGGCGATCGCACTCACTGAGGCACGACAAGAGAGTCTTCTTGGGACATGATGCCGGAGTCCTCGTCGGAGCAGAGGTAGAAAGGGGGGCCGATGCGGCTGTAGTCGGCTGTCCGGGCCCCGAAAGCGAAGTAGCCGCTCTCGGGGGTGGATGTGTGGGACAAAGACATGGCACCGGCGTGCAAGCCGTCCAAGAACCTGGCATGCGGCGTTGGGCTCACCATCTGCGCAAGACAAGCAGTCGCCGGAGGCATGAGACAAGCCCTGGTTTCATTCATCCAAGCTCTGTCGGATTGGTGACATTGGACCCTAAAGTTGCGGCCGCACAGCTCGTACGTCACACAAAAGACGTGGTGCTCGTCGCAGACATAGTGACAAAAGGATCTGCGGCATGTGTGCATTATGCGGAGCACAAGTTCGTCGGCTTCTTTAGCAGGGGCTGTGTTGACGTCGGAACACCAAGCACTAATTGAAGGATAGTGGGTAGACCTCAAAGCAAGCTGCCTCGAGGTCCTCCCATTATCCTTCAATCAGAGCTCTGTGTTCTGATGTCAACACGACCCCTCTAAACAAAGCAGACAAACTTGCGGTCCACATGTATGCAGACAGCTTTCATACAACCAACGTGACAGCACTGCCATAAAAGGAAGAAGCAGTGCTCGGACACTGTGTGTGGACTTCTTTTCGTGTAATGTATTAGCGGTGTGACTGCGGCTTACGTTTTCGTGCTGTACACCAGGTCGCTGTTTACGGGTATGTTTGCTCGTAACAGGTTTGGGCAATGCACACAATCAGAAACACTCTCTTAGATGAATGGAACATCTGTACAGTCGGCAGCAATATAAGCTGAGACAGCAGAGTGCTAGACGAAAAGGGTAAAATGCTGTCGGGGTGCTTCCAGTACGGTAAACAATGGAACCTGCTGCCACAATGTCACCCCAGGAACGGGGCAGTTCATTCAAACCCCCTTTTAATAGCTTGATGCAGCATGGACTCCGGACATGGCATTTTTACTGTATCAGGTGATATTGCCCTGTACCAGCTCATATTGCTGTTGACTGTACATGACCCACACTGCAGACAGTGGCACTGCTTTGATGCAACATTCGACACAGGTAAGCGAATAGAGTTATTCAGTGCAGGTCACATGGGCTTTCAGCAAGGCAGTAGAGGAAATCCAAGCTTTTAGTGCATGTCTCAGGTTGTGCACCTAGTACATAGAATTGATACTTATCACAGACATTCCTTGAAAGCTAGAGCACTGTAAGGTCGATGCTCAACACTCGAGCCAGACGGTTAAACTTGCATAGTTTGTGCAGCACTTGGTAAACAATGGGCTTACTGTTATGGCACGGCTCGCTAGCCGAGTAGCTAACTTGACACCATGAACTTGCCGGCAGCATAGGTGCTCCATGTTGAACAATTCAAACATTTGACATCGTTTTAGACGGGCATTGCCGTGGTTATTTTCCGATGAGCAACAATCGGGGTGCACACATACGAAAAGCGCAGTTACTCGAAGGCGTACCTGACAGGTCAAACGCGATTCTGTTACTGAATGTAACTTGCCCCACAGTATCGAACGAGCTTCTAGCGCGAGACCGTTCTCCGCTCGAGCCCTATTTACCGCCCAAAAATCGAACCACGGACGAAAATCAAAAATCGTCCATGATGACGAAAGTTCGTAGGAGCGCTCTGACAAATCGGCAAAGGACGGAGTCTGTCGCTATGTGACACATAACCGCTATTGAATGCACAATAAACGTTTCGAATAGAATAGAGTGGCTTACAGCCAATCAATCAATCAATCAGGAATCGTGCTTTAGAGAACGGTCGCTCGTGACAACGTTCCATGGTTCCATCTTGTAACCGTCGCCGTTGCATTTTGCAACCGTCGCACTATGCAGGAAATTGGGAGCCCATGAGCATTTAAATTCCGCGAATGCAAACTCCGTAGATTCAGCTGAGTCCTTCATTTAAGATCAGCTCGTATCAAACAGCATACTAACCGATGCATTAGCAAAACGATCTTGCGGGAATCGGTGGGAAGAAAAATTTACGCGAAAAACGTTCCCGCGAAAACGTCATGCCGGTGTTATCACGTCACCGATCCAACGTAAGTCTTATCAACAACTAAGAAAAACTCTTTCTACTATTGATAACAGATGCGTTAGAAACTGTAATGGAGAATACGATCACCTTTCCGTGGAAGTAGTGCTCCAGTGCTGCGGTTGAAAAACTTGAAATAGCAGAAGAAATAAGGCTACGCTGATGCCATCACAACAGCGAGAAACTGCGTGAAACCGCCGCTTGCTTTCCTCAAGTTTGAAACAACGCGGGACATTTGAGTTGGCCAATGAGACTTAAGCAGATGGTAGCAGGTTCGCAGCACGTTTAACCCATGAAGAAAACGTATTATAACTTTTATCGCAAATCGATAATTGACACTAAATAATATGATATGTTTTAAATTAAAGAAATGAAAGAGAATTAAAGATTTTTGTTTGGTTTTTCTGCGAGACTAGGTCGAGGGGCTGCATGGTGGATTCTAGTGATTCCGCACGGCAGTGTGTTTGCGGACTAGGTTCTTGCGCCGTCCGCGCAGCGTGCTTTGGAAGTTCGTTCATCTGACGGCGTTTTTGTCCTTCAGGTATGGTTCCTTTGCCACTCTCATTTCAAGATTAATATATTAGTAAAAGAGAAAAAAAAATCGCGCTCTCACTGACTAGCGTAACGCAGTGTAAATACAGTCAGCATCCGAGTTTGTCAAGGCCTCTATTGTAGTAAACGTGGGATATCTGTTTTTAGTTTAATCGTCAGCGTAATAAAGGGGCTGTCTTGAAAACGTTTGTGCTAGTTAACCTTGTACGAGTGAGGTGTGTCGCCTATGTTGCCACGAAGCTGTAGGCTGTATGGAAGTTCATTGTTGCGTAGACCTCGTCAATCAGACAATGCCACTTGAAAGTGGTGGTAAAACCAAATCGCAGTGTCTAGCGTTACGTCCGACGGAACCCGAAATAAAAATTAAAGTTACGTCCGACGTAACTTTCCGTCAAGGTTTTGAGTTACGTCCGACGTAACCCAATATGAAGATTAAAGTTACGTCCGACGGCACTTCAAATAAATATTAAAGTTACGTCCGACGGAACCTCTGAAATAAAAATCAAAGTTACGTCCCACGTAACTTTACCCTAAGGTTTCGAGTTACGTCCGGACGGAAATAAGTTGCGGCCTGTGTAACCTACGGAACCTTATAAAATGTTGCGCTTTGTGGCCGAAACACGACGTAAACATATATATATATATATATATATATATATATATATATATATATATATATACTTCGCATTACGTCCGATTCACCAATTTATCAACGCTTCGTTGATAAATTGGTCAAAATCGTGGCTCTGTTCGTACCCTCCAGGTTTGTTGAGGGGGTTAGAGTGTGTTCCCTATTTGTGGAGGCTGCGGTAGGCCAGACGGGTTCAATACCCGTTACATTTGCTCTTTTTTTTTTTACTTTTATTTTTATAATATTTTTTTTTATTTGTTTTTAGATATGAAATTACTTCTCTCTAGACGCGACGCGCAAAAGAAATGAAAAACATTAACAAAATGGAAATTGCAGCATACGCGTGCTGCGCAGCTCCGAGACTGCTGCGGGTGACTTATCTGTTAGCTGTAGATGAGAAGTTAGCCAGTGCAGTACAACCGCTAACCAGTGAGGTCTTTAACCTGCACCACGCTGTAGTAATTTCACGAACGCGTGCCGGTACCGCGACCTACGCCGGCACGAAACTCGTCCTGGTCGAAACGGGCAGCGGGTGGGGTAACTTTATTTTTTAATTCAAGTTCCGTCGGACGTAACTTCATTTTTCACACTCGTTCCGTCGGACGTAACTCGAAACCTTGGGATAAAGTTACAGTCGGATCGTAATCTTTACTTTTTATTTGGAGTTCCGTCGGACGTAACTTTAATTTGCATATTGGGTTACGTCGGACGTAACTCGATTCCATACGCAGTTACGTCGGACGTAACTTTAATTTTTATTTCGGGTTCCGTCGGACGTAACGCTAGACACTGCGAAACTAACTCAAAGAGTAAAGCTATACTGCCTCCGGAGTGCATTTCGGACGAAATGGCTATACGCACTCCGCGGAGAACTCATGCCCGTCGGGCCACCCTTTTCGAACGGCGCGTGTATCACTGGGGAGCGTGTTAACCCAGCCCCCGCCTGCGTTCACGCCGCTTCGCGGCGACAGTATCGGCTGCTAATTACAAAACTTAACCAGTACACGCCGCTTCGCGGCGTCCAGCCGGCAACCCAAGCCCCGCTGTCCCCGATCGCACCTCCGGAAAGGGAGTCCCATTTAGTTCTGCGAAGTTTCGTCGACAACATCATCGCAAAAAAGAAATGTCGTAAATATCGCATTATGCCTCAACAAAACAAATGTTCAAAAAAAAAAAAAAAAAAAGTATGCTCACCGCGGATCGAACCTGCGTCCACTTGCGTACAAAGCGGACGCCTTAACCCCTATGCTATGCCACCGCTTAGAAAACTCGTTGTGACCATTCGTTTTATACGAGTTTAGCGGAGTGCGTATAGCCATTTCGTCCGAAATGCACTCCGGGAGTGAGTATAGCTTCACTCATTTTTAAAACCACTGTACTGGCTCTATTTTAGTTTGGACTGGGTTAATGCGGAGTGAAACCGTCTTGCTTCTTTTGCAGGGGTTGTGGTGACGTCGTGAACGCCGAGCTCTGAGTGAAGGATAGTGGGGTAGACTTCAAGCGCAGCTTTAGACCTCGAGGCAGCTTGCTTCGAGGTCTACTCGCTATCCTTCAATCAGATCCAATCAGAACTTGGCGTTTTGACGTCACCACAACCCTTGAAAAAGAAGGAGACGAACTTGTGCCCTTTTACAGGGTGAACAGCAAGCATATTCTTCCACATCTTTCCTTGCCAAAGATTTGCAATCGCAGCATTCCCTTTTCGCTCACCGTTCATTTCACGCACAAGCGTTTGACTGTCGCCACCACCTTTTCAGTCATTTTCTGTTTTTTCACGCAGTCGCACTTGTAGAAGTATCCCACTGTCGTCCCCAGTCCCACTGAGCACTTTGCGAGCAAGTCTATCAGGTAAAATGTTAAAAAGCGCAAAGAGGCGAGGACGAGAAGAAAACGTGAATGACATGGACAGGCACTCACTTTCAACTGATTTGTTGCAAGGCCATCCAAACACTTGTATCACTGCCTACATACATCGATAACTTGTCGACACATTTAAAAATACCCTTCAAGAAAGCTGTCTCTTCATCTAACAGACAGGTGGAAGGCGTGCTTATGCGATTGTCACCCTTCCTTTAAAAGGCAACTCCGCTCAATTCCAGAAATTTTGGGATAATGAGTGATTTCACATTAAAAACCACTATTAAAAGGCCCTACGTCATTAAACCTTACTTTAAACATGAGGAGAAATTGAAACCGAAACTTCGATTTCATCTGGCAACATTGGCTTGGGGCCGCCAAAAACATGGCTATCACGTGGTATGAGATGTCACGGGAAACTACGCAACAGCGGGCGGGGCTGGGGCGGACCAGCGGGACACCGTTGGGTCGGGCGTGTGCCAGGTGCAGGTGTCACCTGCACCAAACCCTTCACCAGGTTTGGTGTCTACAAAATTCGATGACGTCTGCAGAACTGTGGCACCAGTCTGCACACATTGTGAACAAAATTTTGAGAGACAATCATAACCAACGGTGAGATGACGACGGCGGTTGTGACGCGGGAGACAGTGGCAACAGCAGGATGGGCCCCAAGAAGCGCGCTGCACAGGCGCATTACACCAATCACGTGGACACCGCTGAGCTCCGAGACGAAACTTTGCTCACATTGCCCGTTACGCTTGCTGAGAAGTAAAAACCAGCAAAAAGGGGCAGTGGTGATGTCGTTTAGCTCAATGTTGGCTACGCCCACGCCGTAGACTTGACTGCACTGTCGGTTGCACCTTGATTTGCCCGCTAGAGTCAGCCAATTTCAGCAACTTGGCGCATTGTGAAGTTTGCTGGACCGTTTAAGAAATATTTAGGCATAACTAGTTTGTAATATTTGACGTGTGTTTTTCTTCGGTAATACTAAAGAGGACTGCATTGCTTTTTTTTTTTCAAAAACGAAAATGAAACAGAGTTGAATTTTTTAGTTCAGTCTATCAGCATCTTCTGTGTCGCCAGCTCCAGATTCTTTGTCTAGCGGTAAGTCTAGCAGAAATCCAAGCACTTCTTATAGCGGCACCCCAGTTTGCTGTTACCGGCTCCAGCGCACGGCAACGCGACATAGACATGTTGGTGCCTTCAACGGCTTATCCAACATTTCCTAGAAGACAAAGCCGTGGTGCTAAACTTTGTATATCACCTACCAGAAGCTAGTGTTGGAGACGAGTGCTGTGTCAGTGTTCGGCTGACACAGCACTAGATTAGGTGGCGCAACTTACCACCCATTATAAAAGGTACGGCCATTGGCATCCTTCCATCCAACTTGTGTTCAATGAGTGAGAACACAAGCCCTATTCACACATTGAATTAGCCAATCATTTGTCCTGCGCTGATCTTCGATAGAAGACAGAAAATCTAGTACCTACTATGGCCTTGTTATAAGGAGGTGCTGGCTCATCTCCCAGCCACTCTTTTGCTTTCTTTCTTTCGAAATGTCCCCTAGCTCGGACCTCGGAGAGTAGCGGCTGCTGCATGCATTGTCACAGAACGGCTCTTGACGAATCTTTCCTCTTGTGCTCGCTTGCGAGATAGAGTGACGACTTGGCCTCGGCCTTTTCGCCTGAATCTCAGCTTCAGCCAACTGTACTTGTTCCTTCATTTCCATGCATCCGATGCTGGTCTTTACGAGCCTATACATAGCAAACAGCGGGACTTCCCGCTTTACTGACGGCGCTTTCACTCTCCTTTTTCGTGCCATTCTGCTGGTGTACTGCAGAATGGCACGAAGCAGAAATGGCATGGTATAACGGAAGGCCCGGGAGCTTCTGTTGCACCTCCTCACCGTTGATCTTGCACGAGATATTGAGCCCTACCCTGCATTAATGCAGATTGCCCTTGAGAGCACTAAAGGAGGTCATGAACAAAGAGTGAGGACAGTGCCTTGTCAAAGGCACCGCTCCATGACCACAGTCATGCTTCTGCACATAAACTTCAATCTGTAGAGCCATGGCCTCGTTGGAGAGACCCCTTTCTTGTAATGATCTCTAAAATGCTGTCTGCTGGGTCCTATCATACACTTTTTCAACATCCAGAATGTCTGCTCTCAGTTCCCGGCCTCCAATCATGTGAGCTTCACGCACAAAATGAGGACAGAGGTGTCGCATTCCAGGCACTGCTCTAATATCCATTGTGCATCGCTTTTTTTTTTATGTTTCTTCCCAGCCCAAGCCCGAATTCTTCCATGAGTACTCATGCAAACACGCTCTACAGAACTGGTATAACCGTAGTCAACAGTGTAGCATAAATAACAAACCTGAGTTTTCGTGGCATGGAGTGATGTAGCATTTTGCATTGTAATTTGTACGTCTCTGGTAAAGTAATCAGGGCTGAGGGAGTGGAAACTTGATAGAAGGTAGGCCTGGCAAAATGACAATTGAATTTATTAGGGAAAAACATGAACCCATATCTTTCTGTACTTTTTTTCATCTCTTTTTTGTACTGTTTTTGCTAGGTGGAATATCGTTGGCCTATGCGCACATGCTCCTAGAGCTTTTAAACCGAAAAAGCTGTTGCTCTGCCGCCTTAAAACAAGATGTACGTTTTGAGCATGTATTGAGTGCATCTTTATTTGCTCACTTTACAGTAATTGTCCATCAACACAAGGCTAAGGAATGGAGGGGACATCCAAAGAACAAACACAGACCGTGAAGGCTCCAATGATATACATCTGTGGAGGTATGTTGCATCATCTCGTACAAAACCGGTAGGGGCTGCACTAGGCAGTCACTGTAATTTGCCGCTGTTCTATGGAGGTCCTTGCAAGTTGTGATCGGTTTCCGGATTTTTCAGGAGTAGTTTTGTTTTTACCACGCAGAAATAGGGTGCCTTAAAAGGGCACTAGGATTGTTTTTGAGATTGTCTTTTTATTGTGCAAATTCTATGTTCCCTAAGCATCCTAGAAAGCCCATAATAGCAATCATGTGCGGCCTTTTCTCGGTCAAATGTGACCTTACATTACGACACGGCCCCTTTTTTTCTAACTATATCTGAGAAAATGTTTTTGTCACAATGTTACATTCTGTTTTTAGCAAAGAAAAGTGTTGTGCAACATCCTAGTTTTAGATTTTTGTAGGATGCTTTGGTTGCATAGATTGAGTTATTGCTATAAGAAGTGAAATTCAGAATCCTCTTCGTTGCCTCTTTAATGAGTGTATTTTAGTGCGGAACCATCAAATTATTTTTGCATATGACACTTTTTTTTGCTTTTTTTTTGCAGCACACATTTTATCTCTTTCTATCCTATTGGCTGCTGTTTTGTTATTTTGCCACATACCATGTTTTGCGTGCTTTCTGCTTTTGGTGCCAGAAGAATTAGTATCTGAAAACTATGCTCTTACACAGCCAAAGACTCTCATAAACAAACTCTGAAGAACCCCTCTAACCTGTATCTGCTATGAACAGAATTTGATTAACATTTATCTGCTTCAACTGGTTTTGTTATGTGTGCTCACGCATAATCTGAGCCAGATTCAATTTAATAAGAGGAAAGAACCATGCAATGGATGCTCCAAAAATTGTCAAAGCTTTGGTGCGTGACTCACTGCAGTAGCTTATCTGTGTGGCTGTTTGTAGAAGTTGTCAAATCTGAGATGTGCCGTGCTTTCTTCAGCTTTGGAGCAACATTATGGTTTTCTTTCAGAGTGTCATCAGGAAAATGAAATCCGACCGAGGGATCCAATTCGATGCCGAGAATGCGGCTACCGAATCATGTACAAGAAACGTACCAAGCGTCGTATCCTTTTATTATATTTTTATATCTTGAAGCTGCAATACTTGGGAGGCTTGACTTGGATAAATGTGCTAGAAGAAAACTAGATGGCCAGAAGGAATAATTTTGACATGATGTGGCCTTTTGTTGATAAGCAAATGTTTGGCTCGCTTTACTTGAAGGGCAACTCCACTCAAATCCAAAACTTTCAGGGTTATAGTGATTTTTCACTAGAAAGCACATATAAAAGGCACTATGTCATTTGCTTTGTGAAAAATCTTGTGAACTCTTACTTTAAACATGGGAAGAAACCGAAACTTTGGCTTTGTCGGGCAACATTAGCTTCGGGTCGCCAGAAATATGACTACCACATGGTGTGAGCAGTCACGAGACCCTCTACGCCACGAAGTGAAGGATCGGGGCGGGCTTGTGCAAAGTGCAAGCGTTGTCTGTGCCACAGTTTTACCCACATTTTAGCGTCTACGATATCCGACGATGTGGGCTCAGTTGCAACATCATTCTGCGCATGTAGTGTGAACGAAACTCCAAGGGACAATAATTACAAACGGCGAGACGACGACGGCGGTTGTGACAAGGGAAACGGCGGGACGGCTGGACGGCTTCAAAGTCTGGGAAGTGCAGTGCTCAGGCGCGTTACGCCAATCACGTGGACACCGCTGAGCACCGAGAGGAGACCCTACTGACGTCACCTGTTACACTTGCCCGGAGAAGTAAAAACAAACAAAAAATAGCAATTTTGATGACTTTTAGCTTAATGTTAGCTATGCCAACACCGTAGTATGGATTGCGCCTTAAGTCGTCCACCAGTCTAATGATTTCGGCAACTTGGCGCGTTTTAAAGTTTGCCGGACCATCTTAAGATACATTCAGACAGAACTAGGTCATAATATTTGACATCTGGTCCTGCTAGGTGATACTGAAGAGGACTGTATTGTTTTTCCACAAACAACAATGAAGCAGAGTTGCCCTTCAAGTCAAATTCCTTTTCTACTTGAACCTCTTTTGAGCAATGAACGCCCAACTACAAATAAAGGGCAGCCTAGCATGGCTGCAAGGACATATTGCTAACGTGCCGTTGTATCGGTTTTCAGTGCTGTTTATACTGTATACTGCCGACACTAGAAGAAAAATCTTCAAAAAAAGGCAAAATGTGCACAAAGATCAGTGTTGACATTGTTGGTCGTGCAGGACGGCACCCTTAAAAATTGATGACGGTAGGAAGCAAAGCCAGGGGAGAGGCTGTATGCATGTGCTGAGGCTTGCTGGAAAAAGGTTCATTGAAAATTGTTTTGTCACTTTAAAGTTGTCTAAAAAAATAAAAATATATATATTTGCTTGAGATGATGACAAAAAAAAAAGAAACCCGGGGTTTCACATTTTTAATAGTGTGCCGGGTCATTAATCCTGAGTAGTGGCCACTGCAGTCTCTTCTCTAACTTTGATTGGTTTATCAGCAATGTCTATTCAGGGCAGCAGGTCAATGCGGCTGTATTTCAGGGTCATGACTGCAGCCAACCTAACTACTCTAAACGACCAAATTTTTTGCAAAATTCATGACTTCAGAAGTTACAAAAAGAAATAGGTCTTGCGAAAATTTCTTTCTCTGGCGACGAATCGTATTATATCACTCTAAATCGTGAAATTTTGCATACATGAAATATTCTCAGAACCCACACTTTCCGAAATTTGCCAAATATTGAGCCCATGAAAATAAAAATGCTTACAATGAGATTGCTCTAGCCACTGTTCCAATTGAGGTTTATACTGTGCCACTTGGGGCTCTTAGGGGGAGGGGGCAGCAGTGTTTTTACAACAGAGGGCACAGTATCTTGCATGTTCCTTCGTAAATTTTTCTCACCATGAAAATGGCTTTGTTTGCTAATGTGTGGATGTCATTTTTTTATTTTTTATTTATTCAGAATTTGAGAGAATGACAGGATCTAACTAAACAAAATTTTTGAGAATGGGAAACTTAAAAAAAGTAAATCCAAAAAAATGCCACACTTGTTATTCAAAATAAACTGCTAAACACCCTGCAAATTCCATGAACAATGAACATCTCTCTGTTAAACATAATCTGAAATGGTGATAATTTGTAGTAATGTTCTACCCTGAGGTACTGATGGCAGTTTTTGCTACTCTTGTTCTTATATTTCTACAATAAAAAAAATAGACTGAATGGGTAATTCTGAAAATTAATATTACTCACCTTGCAAGTAGTAGATGAAGCATTTCTTTTCCTTAACTCTGTTCTCCACAGTGATCGTCTTTGATGCCCGTTGAAGCTGAAAGCGGGCAATCATTTTTTTGTACATAATCAACCACCCACACACTTGGACAAAATAAACTCGCTCGAAGGTGTGGATGACTGTCTGCTTTATGGTTAATCTAGATTTGTTAATTGCTGCTTTCACAAATGACTTTGACAAACTTCTAAGTGCAAGCTTTTGCACTATAAGGCTTCAGCCATAGGTGTGCCTCAACATTTTCATGAATCGTTTGAGACAAAACTGGTGCGAGGGTTTGGCTTAAATGCACTGCTTTGAATCTCGTCCTGGAATTAGTTCGATAGAGGTGAAGTGAAAAATATTAATACGAGTTCCATCCAGTATCAGGCGCATGTCTAACCAATGACGAGGGTTTCGTGCTTTCAGCAAATACCGATAAATTCTTAAAATTAACCCCAAGACGGTTTTTATCAAAATCGGGGGATGCCGAAAAAATAAGAATTGGAGCTGTTTTTGAATAAAGGCTGGTTCACATAGTAGTCCCGTTTTCTTGCATTACGTTACGTTTCAAAAGCTTGCGTCTGTGTGATTTTTGGTTTACTTCAGCATATGCCCCTATAAACACCTATTTTTGTCTGACATCAAAAATATACACTGGAAAGCACCGAATCCGTGGTGGTAAAAAACAAATAGAAACACACATGAGTAAGAAGGAAAAAAGTATGAAAGCATGGAACCCTATTGATTGCGTTTTAATAAAATGGCGGTATCAGAAGATCATGCCGCTGTGTTATCACATTACCCAAGCACAAGGACCATGCTGCAAATGCAGTGGTGGAAGTAACACATCCTTTTGTAGACAGATCTTTGCTAAGTGGCTCAACCTTCACGCTGGGATCGTACATTGAAATTTATAACCAAATTGGGAATGCAAGGTTTAGGAGACAGCCTGAGAAGCAGATGAAATATCCAGCTCACTTGGGATTGCCAAACTCGACCGTGTAATAATCGCATATTTGTATGCGCGATAACTGCAGAAACATAGAGATATCCTCATGCAAGACATTTTATGTTTGTTAAAACCGCTAATTAAAAGTGCTAGATGTTCAAAATATCAAAGAAACGCCCTATGCAAAATGCTAGTTTCATATTCAAGGCCCATTGACACACTTGGGACTCTTTTGGGTTAACCTTCTGTCAGTCTTATGAACGACGATTTCTCATGCGGTGGCATATACATTTGACCTCTCAAATACCGCAAAACCTTCGCTTTACTGCAGGAATCTCCAAACCTTTTGTCGCAGTCTCAAAAGCTGAAAAAAAAAAGAGAGTACCGTAGAATACTGCGGAAGTGCCCACTTCGTTCAAGTGCCCACCATTAACATTTTCCAAAATTTTAAATTCTGCAAATTAAGCGCCCGATTTGACCTGACAAGCACCCATGTCTAGGGAGATTAACCAAGTTTACAGTGAAAGTGGGTTGGGCAATCCACCGGTATTTTACGGTGATTGTAAAGAAAGGAAAAATGAAATAAGCTTAGATATGCATTTCAACGCAAAATTTATTGTTAGAGTATAAGTATTAAAAACTGCACCCTAAGGAGGAGGAATATATACTTTAATTAGAAATTTAATGTTTAGCTAGTTATGACCTTACAAAAAAATTGTGACCAAGAAAATTCACCAGGCATTAATTAAAGCGCATGGGAAATTCGGCACATCCGCCCAGTGCGAAAGACTAATGAGAATGATAGACCACTATGAATGTATGTGATAGTTGTGGCAAAGGACACTAAACACATTGCAATTTTAACCATGTAGTCGCAGAGACGCAGAAGCTCTGAGTATATAGACCAGGGGTGGCCAAGCTGCGGCTCGCGAGCCGCATCCGGCTCTTCGCGTCCTCCACTCCAAAACCCCCTCCCCCCTCCCTCCCGGTCACACGAGCACTTTCCCAAAAGAGAAATGGAACGCGTTTAAGATCGAAAGACAGGCTGCGGTTTGGTAGTCTTGTGCTACTGCTACCTTAAAGGGCCCTGCAATCATAATTAAGCGTCTACCTTTTTCGCGGTTTCCACGTCTCTCGGGGTTCGGGCAAGCCAGCGGGCACGGAGAGAGTCACTAAATATCAGTGCGTCATATTTTAACCGGACGACGCGGAAACCTCCTCCACCGACGGGGGCGACCCGCGGTACGCAAAGCGCGCGTAATGTGACGTCTTAGGTCCTGGGCTTACTACTGGTCAGAGCCGCTAAAAGCTTCTTTTTAGTCGAAATACAAAATATAAGTGGCGCGAACCGTTTCAATTATTTATAAAAGTAGTTTTTGTTCAGTATTTTAGATCAGAAAAGAAACAAATGCAGTTTATAAAGTACGGAAACAAGAAATGATTCGTCGACATACCCGCCATCAAGCGGTGGAAAAGGCGGCGCATACTAGAAAGGAGTAGTGGGATCAGGCGCCGACACGGACAGGTCCCGGATGTACGCGGCGGCGCTGCGGCCGTAGGGACCGAAAAACCCGACCGGCTCTGAGCGTTCCCAAGGCCTTCGGTGAGCAGCTTTGTCTGACGGTTTGGCCGTTTCGCGGTATGGCAGCGCGAAGTGGCTCCCATTCTGAACTGATCTTTACCCCGTGTTTGCTGTCATTTGTGGCCAATGAAGTGTCATGCCGAATTTGTGTTTAATCGCGCAGCAAATGCAACGAGAGCCGTTCTAGCTGCCTGCTACATACAGCCTATCCAGAACACGCTTTAGTGGCGCCCTCTCGCGCCGTCGACAGGGAGTACGGCAGCCGCGAGCGCTCGCTCAGCTCACCACCCCTCGTCTAGTCCACGGCCACTCAAGCAACCAAGGACGTCATGAAGCAGGTTATTTTTTGCTTGTTTTTGTAATTTTAATTTGCCTATAACTTTTAAAATAAAGCAAAATTCGAGAAAAGAAAAGTTTCATTAAGTTACTGCGTTCAGTGCGCTCAGGTTTGGTGCAAATTAAAAATTACTAGTAAAAAAGTCATTGCAGGGCCCCTTTAAGTACAGTTGGACTGCTTTTGACTCAGATTAAAAATAGTTCGAGTTTCGTTTATTCCCCTAAACGAAATCCCCCCCACCGCGGCTCTTGGTGGCCAAGCTGCGGCTCTTCGCGCGTTAAAGTGCGGCTCGCGGCTCCCCCCCCCCCCCCCTAACCCCCCCTCCCCCACATCTCCCACCTCCGTCCCAGTCACACGAGCACTTCACCAAAAAGAGAAATGGAACGCGTTTTAAATTGAAAGACAGGTTGCGGCTTGGTAGTCTTGTGCTGCTGATACCTTACGCACAGTGTAGCTGCTTTTGAGTCCGATAGACTCAAAGTAGTTCTAGTTTCATTTATTGCTCTTTACAAACGTTGCCCCCCGGCGCGGCTCTTTGAAGTTTCGTGGTTATGTTTGCGGCTCTTATAGGCCGGGTCAGCCTGGCCACCCCTGATATAGACGATATAGTTGTCAGATAGACGTGACTAAGAATGGTTACAATGTTCAATAAATATTCTGGTGAGAGGACCCACGTTACAATGCAGTTTCTCTCCTCCTTTCTTGTATCTTCGTGTGCGTATTTGGAGCGCGTTGCGCCGGTATTGGGGAGGAGGAGCGACCGTGATGCCCCAAGCGGTTAACTTTAGAACTACACGGATGGGGACAACAAATACAAGGACTCAGCGCTTGACCGACATAACCGAACGCGGCGTCAGCGTTCGGCTGGAGTTCGTGTTCTCCGGTGAGGGGAGGGGCTCTTTGTTTCCACTCGGGCCTGCATGAACAATGCAGCATGCACTGTGCCCAGCTCAGCACAAAAGCCGAAGTGGGTCAAGCTCGCATTCTCTGAGCATAGATCCGGATTACACTGTGCCCCTCGCTCTATTGTAGAAGATGACATGGACATGCCCATAAGGCCTGTAGGGATGTGCACAGGCCTTATGTTGAGTAAACATCGAGGTGTGGGGAAACAAACGGGTCAGAGCGTCCCTTATTGGGCAAGAGATCGAACTATAGGGGGCGCTCTGACCCGTTTGTTGTCCCCATACTCGGTGTTTACTCAACACAAGGCCTATGCACATGCCTAGAGGCCTTATGGGCATGTCCATGTCATCTTCTACAATAGAGCGAGGGACACAGTGTAATGTAAAAAAAATACTGACAATCGACGAAGCGACGTTAAGTGCCGGATCTATGCTCAGAGAATGCGAGCTTGACCCACTTCGGCTTTTGTGCTGAGCTGGGACCGTGCATGCTGCATTGTTCATGCAGGCCGGAGTGGAAACAAAAGAGCCCCTCCTCCCCTCACCGGAGAACACGAACTCCAGCCGGACGCTGACTCCGCGTTCGGTTATGTCGGCCGAGCGCTGAGTCATTGTATTTGTTGTCCCTATTCGTGTAGTTCTAAAGCTAACCGCTTGGGGCGTCACAGTCGCTCCTCCTCCCCAATAGTTCGGTCTCCTGCCCAATAGCAGCGGGTCTGCTGGAAGCGGGCCGCGGGCTTCATTGGAAGGACCGCAGGCCAGTCGGAAGACTTCCGTGGGCGGGGTTTGAAGACCCCTGCTCTAGTGAAGTGCAATTCCAGTGTCATTGGGGGTTCCTGGGAAATTTGACAACTGATCTGCGGCGGGTGCGGGGGGAAGGGTTAGCTTGGTTAGGAAAGCTCTGCAATTTATAACTTCGACGTGCCGTGTTAAGATTGCCGTGCTGCTGCACGTGCAACTCGGAAATCAACCAGTTTCGGAATTATTTCGCCGGCACAAATTTTTATGATCCGTGGTGTAGTCGTTACCATGGGGTGCACATTCGCGGGGCAAAATTTTCGTCATTATTTTAAAATCGCGATATTGGCGAAACGTAGGTCTTTATCAAAACCAAGTTGTTTACCGTATCTTCCGTTCCACGTAACACTTCCTCAGAAGACAAAAGCTACTGCTCCTGCGACCCAATGCGAGCTGTCAGAGCCAACCCCGTGTCCTCCCGGTGCTGTATTAGAGAGTTTTAGGGAACCGGAACAAAATACGATCGATAAACAAAAACGATCAATACCTTGGATCGGGCGAGTCGACCGTTCGTGTGCCTCTAAACCAGACATGTACAAATTACTCAAAAAAGGTAGTTAAGTTAAGTTACTGAGTACTGACGCCAAAAGTAATTAGAGTAGAGTAGAAATTACGCATTTGTAATAGTAATTGAGTAAACTACTAACTACTGTAAAAAAGTAGCGAGTTACTTTGAAGTTACTTTCGAAGTTACTTTTTATATCTTTGTGGTAGCAAAATGAACAGCAGTTTTGATCCGTGAAAACCTCTGCGAGCCTAAAATAAATGCAGTCATTTTATGGCTTGCGTTTTCACCAAAATAGTTAATTCACTCGCAAAAGCAATTGACTTTCAAAGTCCTTATCAGAGAGTTTTCCCTTTTCCTTTTAAAGACGTGCTCAGCCAAGCTAAAAAGACGTTCCACCGACGCGCTGGGGGGAACGGCAGCGTTGAATTTCAAAAACAAGCTGTGCAGGGTCGAGAAAGCGAGTGTCAGCATCTTCGGTGTTCATGACGAAACATGTGAGGTTTGCCTTTGCTAAAGGGTCTTTTATAAAAAAAAAAAACTTTTTTTTTTTTTTACGAAAGTTAAGATTGTTATGACTGCCCCCTCTTTATTCCCACGACGTTCGGAGAGTACGCTGAGCGAGTGCACCTGGCCGTCAAGGGTTCAAGTCTCACGCCACGACGATGAGATCATAGGGACGACTGCGCGTTTCGTTGCGGTGCTAGTGCTACGCTACTGAAGAAAAAAATTGTTTTGGTTTAACAAAAGATGAAACGAAGTATACTTCACCGCTGAAACCGGGTCCAACAAAAGGATCTTTCAAGGATGACTCGCAATCCTCTCCGTTGACTACGGTATCGGAAGGACGCGAAGGATTACGTGAACGCACATCGTCGCTCGTACAGTTGCCGCTTGAAGCGGGAAGGTGCTCCCATGAACGGATTATCGGTGTGTGCGTTTGTGCGCGGGGGAGTCTGGCTTTGCAAGGGAGTATGCGCTTACGACGAGGCGACCATGGGAACAGGCACCCAGCTGCGAGGTCATTCCAGTGGCGCCTACCCGTGGAACCCCCAAACCGCTTGAGTCGGAACTCACTAAAGACAGACAGCACGAAAACAACAGCCCTCGGAGTGTCCCCGTCTTTCAGGGTTGCAGCTGGAAACGCGGCGCCTGCGTGCATTACCGGATTAGGTCAATACCCGACCAAGGCTTGTTAAGCATCTGTTCCTGTGTTCGTGCGCGCCGGTGTTATGTTTTGGCTGCTCGTCGCCACCTTGGCCCAAGGACGCCTGTGATGCAGTTTCTACGGAATGGAATGTGAAAGGGGGCCCCTTGCTCGGAAATGTCACTTCATCTGTCGGCGTCTTATTTATTTCTGCGCTCAAACTTTTGTGGTGAGAAAAATTAGCACTAGATTTCGAAAGTAGTTGGTAATTTGAGTAGAAGTTACCTGAAAAATGTAGTTAAGTTAAACTACTAATTACCCAAATAAAGTTGTAATTGAAAGTTACCAAGTTACTCGGAAAAGTAGTTAAACTACAGTAGTTTGAGTAGAGTAGTTGAACTACGTCCAAGTCTGCTCTAAACGGCTTTGGGGGAACCGAATTTGCAGACGAGAGCAGACGATCGGTACAGGTCGCGCCCCCTGGCAACGGAAACCTACATCGGCCTCGTTGAGAATGTAGATATTTGCGGGTGTTTGTACAAATCACAGAAACTGAAGTAAATGAAAATCGTATCCTAAACATAGAGAGAACCTAAAACAATGTATACCTACTTATAGTTCGTCTCGTTTTTTTTTACTCGAATGAATGTGCTTTCGTAATACAAAACCTGGTGCTCCATGGCATGTCGCCACTGGCACTGCGAAGTTTTAAAATGTTCGTCTGCTAAAGGAGCAGACGAGCTTTCCGACAACAATGGCGCTCGGTCTTTCTGACGGTGACTTGGAGTAGGCTCTATTTGGCGAAAGCAATTTACAAAACGTTCTTTTGTACGACTGTCTGCGCACTAAGAGAAGGCGCTTGTTGGCGACAAGGCATGGGACGTTCAGCTTGGCGTCGATGGACGAGGAGGACGTCGTACGGCAGTTCCGGTTCACAAAGGAGGATCTGCCCCATCTCCGATTGGCGCTGCGCATCCAGGAGAAGTTGACAACCAACGGCTGAATCTGGGTGTCAAAGGCTCGTTTGCCACCGTTTTTTTTTTTTTTTCAGTTTACCTGATTTATCTTTTTGGGGAATAAAATAGTTCCTCGACCCTACATGGCAACTTGCTTTGTAAGTCATACGTTCTCGGTGGGCAAGCTTTGGTGTTTTACATCAACCAAATATGATGTTTACTCCAACCACGTCCCGATATGCTGAAAAGTCGCCGACAGCAAACTCGATTTGACACACAAATAAGAACACGCTCGCGCGCGCTTATCATCAACATTCGAAGTCGTCTGCCAGCGATCCTGAGTCATTCCCTCGAGGCCCACTTCAGGGTCGAGTATTAAGAAAGTTATGGACAAATAAAACTAGGAATATTGAATCGCGAATAAAATACGAAAATAGCAAAAATATACTCACTTTCTCAAGTTGAGGCGGTCATTTTTGTACAAAGTTACGAGGAGGTCAATCCGTTCGTTCGCTCCTCGCAACGAGAAGTTCTTTTTCGACGCCGCGTTTAAGCCCTTTAAGGACGTCATTCCAAAAGCGCTGGAGTAAAAAAACGATTAGCGCCTAGCACCTCCCGAAGAAGGAAGATTACATCTTCCACTGAAACCCGCTTGCGAGGAGGAGGCGGAGGGACGGAGGTAGATACGGCGCTCATGTTGCTCTCTTACGGCAAAGATAGCAGACGATCACGGTCGTACGCCCGCGAACCGATCGTTGAGCGGTGTACGGTACGACCACATGAAAAAGAAAAATAAAGGAAAACCTACAACTTTACAGCTGTGCGCTTATTAAAGCAATCACCCAATATTTAAAGGGCTCGTTTTATAGGATTACTGTAAACGACTAAATTTTCGCGAATTTCCTACAAACGCGAAAGATAGGTCCCGCGAACTGTTCGGGCAATATGTGAACGCTACGGAAGCTTACTCTCGATTCGCGAAAATTAGAACCCGCGAATAATTTCAAATTTCCAGCTTTGGCCCGATCCGCGAAAATATCGAGCCCGCGAAAATAAAGTAGTCTACAGTATGTGATTAGCATTAGAACAACAAATTTTTAATTCGTGCAACATTTTTAAACTATGTATCCAGAGCCTTGATGCAGAAGGCTGTTGCTCACTCTGTTGACACTACAGATAACCCTCAGTCATAAAGCAGCTGTAAAACCGGGTGATAAGTGCTCAAAATGCACATCCCAACGTTTGTATGAAAAAAAAACTTAAAATAAAAAAAAATTAATATGAAAGAATCTTAAAAGATAAAAAAACTTAAAATATGAAAAAAAACATAACATATAAAAAGACAATAAAAAGACTTGCATATAAAAAACTTAAATATAAAAAAAACGTAAATATAAAAAAACTTAAATAAAAAAAAACTTAAATATCAAAACTTTAATATAAAGCGGACATTTATAAAAAGACTTAAATATAAAGACTGAAAATATAAAAACTTAAGATATAAAAAAAGCATAAAATATAAAAAAACGTAAATATATAAAAAAATAGCTTTAAATTTGAAAAAAAAAAGGTGCCTGGGCCAACAGGATTTGAACCCTCCAGTTACCACTTCCCTACGAGTTCACGAAATTGACGGTCCAATCCATTGAGCTACTGGAGCAAACGGTTTTCATTCTTGCTTGATATTAATTTATCTCTATGAGGATGTCCAATTAGTGTTTTGATCTGCGTATTTTTTTCTGATTCTGCCTTTAGCTCCACCTTTATGCACTTGCTGTCACATATGGCGCTCCTGCGCAGGCACTACCGGAGTTATTTTCTTCTTGTTCGAAGCCACGGCACGCTCTCTCCGCCAGCGAAATAGCCGTTTTGCTGAACCAGGCGAGCGTCCCTGTCGGCCGTTGGTCGTGCCTTATGGTTACGAACCAGCGCATTACGGTAAGATCGCAGAAGACAAGCGCATGCGCAGTTCTGTACCGGGGGGCCTCACCGTACCGTATCGGATGTGCAAAAACGCGTTCCCTAAAACTCTAGTTGACGCATGGCCGCGCCTCCCGTGGGCCATCGTGTATGACATGAAAACTGGAATACCTAGAGGGCAAAAGTAATTTAGGTAGTTATAAAGAAAAAGAAAAAAAAAGCTTCCAGTAATGTAATTATTTGAAAATTGATAAAATCATCGACCTAAGTGCACCCAGAGGGATGGACAAGCAAACATTTAAAACATAACTATTAAAAAACTATGAACTGTAATTTAGTCAAACAAATTGTTTTATACTTGTTGCCAAAGTTTGAGGCGAGGGACACTCCAGATGTGTCTGCGAGTCATTTTCCGAACTTGCGTTTGACAAAGGAAGGGTTATTATGGTGTTTGCCGGCTTTCAGAGCGACGTCGGATGAATAGGCGGCATCCTTGTCGCGGGATAACCCGACTGCATGCGCGTCCTAAAAATCCCCCTTTTACGACTTCTAAAGTGCGCGCCGGTTCGCGAACATCCAGTGTAAGCGTAGTTCACGGTGACACCATTTATTTCAGTTAAAGGAGCTAGCAGATTGAAAATGCACCCCTCTGAAAGGCCGACGACCAGACTCGAGATTCTGCAAGGCAGAAGATCCTCCTCGCAATGGGGGAGGAGGAAACAGGCCACGGTGGACAGGGTAGAAGGGGGAAAGGAGGAACCGGAAAAAAAAATAAAGTGCAAAACTGATTTTTTTTTCTTTTTATCTTGTCGGTAAAGGTTTTTTTTTGGGTACGGGCTATCTTGGCGGGCTCGGGCTTCACGGCTACATTCATGAAGGGCTCGGGCCGGTCTACGGAGCATTGCATTTGTGGTCTCGCTCGACTCAAACGGCTCCTGAGAGTTTCGGATTATGATACCCGACTCAGGTGCCGCGTCGGCGGCGGAACTTGCCGCACGCTTGCGTCAGTTCCGCGCAATATCCAGGTTGCATGACATTGGACAATATCCTGACAAGTTCACCATCGCACCGCGGATACTGCTGTCTCGTCTAGTTGCCGTACTGCCTCGCAGTTTGACCTATTCACGCCACCGCTAGGCAATCCTACGCACGAGGGTATAGAGGCTTTGCAGCAGCTGTGCGTGGGCGCCGCCATAACTGACCATCAGTTTTTGTTTCCTCTTATTCCTTTTTCTTCACTTCATCATTACCACAGCAGGCCAGGTTATTGCCATTGTAGATTCTATTGTGTCCTTCTCCCCAACATTGGCCTTTCTGGAGGCTTTCCAACACCCGTTTCAGTGGCTAGGTATCTCCGTAAGACAAGAGAAGGTCAGCAATGGCGGCTGTAATTTGGCGAGTGTGTAAAGCATCTATAAGAGAATACGGCGCAAGATCACCAGACTCCACAGGGAGACTTCTCAACATAATGGCATCTCAGACTACGAGGACTGCTCCTCGTCTTCGGCCATATCTTAACTAATTAAAAAGTTGTGCTCTTACCAACCGTTCCAAACCATTTTAACTTCGAGTTTGAAACAATCCAAGACGCTACACATTCAAGTCTTTACAAGGCGGCTCAAACCGACCGTTTCTAAATTTTAATACATATATATATATATATATATATATATATATATATATTATTTTTTTTTTTATTGCAGCAGCAGCAATGTTTTTAGAAGTTTGTTCGGGGGTTGTTGGGAGAGACCCAAATGCGAAAGCATGTGCGTATCTTTGTATGTGTGTTTGTACGGTTCGGAATGTGTGTACTGAATGTTCTTCCAGAGCAGTGCTGGCGGCGGGGCATTCATTTTCAGAAGTGAGAGAAAGAAAATCTTGATGTCTTCGTCCGTTTTTTTTTTTTAAATTTTCCTTATAATTAATTTTTGTCGCCGGTGGTGTACTGTCGCTTTCCCCATCGGCACGCGCACGTGCTTGCCTGCACAATGCGTACCCTCGCAGGAGTACACCATCTGTACGAACGAGTGTGTGCACCATCATTATAGGTGAAGAGATTCACCTTAGGAATCCTTTCTTGCAGACCCCCGCAAAAGCCGGCGGTAATTTTTTTAAAATTTTTCTGTTGTACACAGCAGGTGTGGGCAATTTAGAACTTTGCCGGATTTTTGTTCGAAGTTTGAACCCGTCGCGACGTTTAATTCCCTTTCTCTTCAACTTTGGCACATGGTTTTGTTCACTGTTGCTTGCCATTTCCCCATCCTTTCCGAATCGCGGGTTCAGTCGCAAAAAGACGATCGGGTGTTTTTTTATTTTGTTTTCTGATCTTTGTTTTTTAGGCCGGCAGATTTGGCTGATAATGTTAACAGAAAACAAACAAACACAAGAACAAAGGATGCTAACTGCATTGACTATCGAGTACCGTAGTCAACATGTGTAGCAATGGCAAGCCAGCTGTAATAACAAAAATATTCGTTTTCACCTAAAAAAAAAGGAAGTTTTGCGCGTTGTTCGTACGCCGCGCGAAGAAGTTCTTAAGGTATTTGGTCGTCGGAGAAGGAAGCGCACTTGAAACGTGTACGTCTTGATGCGATAACATACATGTAATCTCAAATGCACCGATATATATCTCAATTCTCTGCATAAAGGCGGAAATTAGTAATACTACGCGAGGAGCCGGACTATCTTTTCAGTACCGGTCTTGAGGTGAAACGAGAACGAATCTTCTGACGCACGCGACAAATAGCTTTGGCGTACCCCGCACCTGGCGACTGCTCTCGCTATCCCTCCTCGATGAATTTCAACAATTGGAATCCACATCCATATGTACGTGCTGATGCGGTCGAGCACAGCATCTTTGCCTTATTTCCCGTCATGTCCAAGGAGGTGTATAAGAGTGCTAACTTGGGCGAGTTGGTGATGCATTACAACCAAAAAATGAGACGAAGGACGAGTGAGAGGAATGTACGCCACAGCGATTGTAGTGTACACTCCTCTCACTCGTCCTTCGTCTAATATTTGCGCTTTTTTTGGTTGTAATCCAAGGAGGTGAAACTGGAGAAGGAATACATGAGAGCTGTAGATGACTACCGACGAAAAATAAGAACGGAGATGAGAGGTGACTCTTATCAGAAGATATTCGAAATCTAGAACTTGAAGAGACTCCTTGTTGAGTAAGAACTTCTACTAAACAGTGTTTTCAATTATTTAACGAAAGAAAAAAAAATGTACTTGGCACTTTCACCGCACCCGGTTATTTGTCCCTGCAACATTTATTAAAATGACACTTGAAAAACCTTGATCACTTTTGTTTTAGTTTAGCAGGTCTCAAATGTTTATCCATTAGATAAACAGCTATCTAATAAAAATGAAGCACATGAAATATACAGGGAGAATCTGTAGGCGGCCGGATTCTTAAATTGAGCGCCAAATAGACTTTGCACAAATTTTGGTGCACATGGGTACATAGGTAGAGTAAGGTGGTGCATTTGTTTTGTAAAAGTTGGGAATTATTGGTTCAAAGAGCATAGAAGCAAAAACGCGTGCGTAAACAGATAATGTTTGGGTCACTGCCAGGTTTATTTTCACGAACTGGTTAAGTAAACTAGGTAAATTTTGGAGTCTAAGCAAATTTTGCTTACTTTTTATTGCACCTTTTTACATTCTTTATAAACGCCACAATGGCCCAATATGTTAGTTGATGATTTTGCACAAAAAGGCTCAACGTGGATCCTTATAGAAGGATCCACGATCCCCGCCCCCCTCCACCACCGAAATAAAATCCTGGCTACGTGCCTGGTTTACACACAAACAGTATGTATTCTGGAGCGCCAATAATTATGATCAATTAGCTTTAGTATATACATGTCTATCAGTCTTCGATCCTTTCGAACCACAATAACTTCACAAAGCAAAAAGAAAGTAAAATCAAATAAAGACACAAAGACACATAAAATAAAAAAAGTCCAAGAAATAAAGAGGAGGGACGTTTCGTATTTTAAGCCCGATAAAAACCGCAACCAACAAAGAAAAAAAAACCCGCCATTTAGGTGGTTTTATTTAAGGAAGTATGATGTCGTTGAGCTTTCCTTAGTTTCTTTTTCGAAGTGAGGTCTTCAAAGTTGGATGGTAGCGAGTTAAAAACCTGAGGAACATAGTAACATTGCATGTGTTTGCCATAATGTGCATAACACGTCAAGAAACCGAGTTTCTAGTCGTAGTTGGCGTGATGTTGGACGGGGTGTTTTAATTTCGTCATTCCAGTTGTGGGTGAGTACGATCGTTTCAAAGATACGGCTCAAAAATTGCGCATGAAGAGGGCTTGAAAAGGATCGGGACAAGATGTCGTGGGTTTGTAAAGAACATGACGCAGGGTTACTTCTAAGGTACTGTTGACCCTTTTGTGCTATAACCCGGAGCAGTTGCCAAAAATTATGCCATAGCGAAGTATGCTATAAGCTAACGAGTTAGCTACGAGTTTTCGGATTCCAACTGGCAATAAGAGCTTAATGTTGTATTATAAGCAGTAAACACCCCATAATTTGGAACATGGTTTTGTGAAATCTGATTTCCATGAAAGGTCGGAGTCAAAAATGTTGCCTAAGTATTTCACGGTGTTTAAGTTAGGAATTGGAGCACAGGTGGCATGCGATGCATTGTGACGTGTGGAGCAGAAGAGGAATGTCTCAAAACGATAGTCTTAAGTGGATGGTGGAAACAAACTAGTTTTGTTCTTGAGACGTTTATGTCGATTCGAATTTTGCCAAATCAGTTCATTAATAGACCGATCTCACGAGCCAGTTTGACTACGCCACCGCTGCCGCAATGCACCGAGGGAACTTTAGTCTTTCTGCACGTGCGACAACTTTGCTGGAGCTCTGCGCGTGTAAAGCAAGAGACAGCACGAGCCCTCTCGTGCACTGCCTTTTGCCTCCTGTGAACTAAAGTTATGGCGGCGTCACGCATGCGCTGAACGCTTGGTGAGATCGGTCTATTCGTTGGAGCATTTCTGTAGCATTTTCATCGCTATAGGAAAAGAGAGGTGACTTGCTAGCAGAAGAGTGTCATCAGCATTTCGATAGATGGTACACTTTGAGATGGAGGTATACAGGGTTGACGTGTATAATAAAGGGCAAAGGTAAAATATTCGAACCATGTGGCACACCTGCGTTTAGGGAAATTTTGTTGCTGCATATTCCTTCTATTAAAACCATTTTTGTTTGATCTTGTAGCGCCAAGAAAGGCCCTCGGAAACCAACAGCTGAGAGATTTTGTATTAAAATTGAATAATAATAATAATATTATTAATAATAATAATAATTAATAATAATAATAAAAAATATTTTATTGCCTTTTTCACATTATACATATACCGGCCCGCTAAAGCATGGATGAGTATGCTTCTCTGCGGGACCTGGCGCCCAACAGGTTGCTTGCTCGCTGATAACAAAGCATGCTCCTTGGCATGCAACTAAAGAAAACAAAACAAACTCGCACGTGCTTAAAGAACAAGAGAAAAATGTAGCTTCAATCACGTATCAAATTTGTAGCATCAATGTCTCAGTTCGCATTTTACTCGTTTTAATGAATCCAAGTTAAGACACTCTTCTGGTAGTTTATTGAAGTAAAACGGAACGTAATATGACGTCGATTTCTTTCCATAGTATAACACTAGAAAAGACAAACTTCTTAGTGCGCCTTTGAATTCGTTTTTTTTTGTTAAAGGTATTTTGAAATCTCTATCGAAGTAATTGTCATAATCGAACCGGCCGCCATGCAAGTAGTGCAAGTGCGTGCAGCCCGCGCCGCAGCACGTTTACTTCTTCACTTCACAACACTTCTTCCCCTCTCACAAAGAGTAGTGAATTATATATCATAAAAAGATATGCAGAAAACATGCACGACAAAATGTTTGTTAGAAACAACAAAAACAAAATAATGCACGACAAAATGTTCATCCACTGGTTAGGGCGAAAGGCGCACCACGGACTTCCGCACTCGAGTACCTCCACGAACTGTATTCTGCTGATGTATCACCGTAGTCGAGGCTGTGGTGTCAGCAGCGTCCGGATTGACTTTGAAGCCAGTAGTCGCACTGGGCTGGGCGGCTTGGTGCATATCGTCCCCAGAAATTGCAGTTGAATTTGTGCCCACATCTGGAGAGATTACCGTCGTCGAGGCTGGGGTGTCAGCAGCGTTTGTGCCTACAGGGGGCAGGTCGACACTTGGTGTGCATAAACAAGCTGTTAACGGGAGTTCGGCGCTACCGGTAGAACTGTAGGGTCTCGGTGCTATGCGGGTGTGATCTTGGTGCCTTGTCCACACTCTGCCACCTGGCAGTTGCAGCGTCGACGCAAACCCCTGGTCAGACTCTACAGTAGCCGGCACCCACCTGGGGCCGGGTCGGAAATTCCGAGCAAATACTGGCATCCCGGGCTCAATATCCGTGACCCTCGTGTATGGTCCATTTTGGCGCACGTCCTGCTGGAGCTGTTTTAGATTCACTGTGGTCCAAAGATCGGGTCGGAGCAAGTCCAGCGCACTCTTAAAGGGATGCTGAACCGAAATCTGGATTCCACAAAACACGCGGCAAAAGCGTGCAACGGGATGTTACAAACACCAAAACATCACTCATACAGCGATATCTCAAACGGATGACCGTATTTTTCAAGAGAAGGAGGCGCATTTGACAGGTTTGTTGACGTCTTGTTTTTCCGAGAAGGAGAGGGAACGGCCTCGCGTCTTCTCCGCCTCGCCACCTTGAGGAAGCGAAGCGAAGAGAGGAGGAAACTAGGTATCTTGACGTCACGCGCCTCGTCGGCCCTTGTTCAATCTCGACCTCCTTTTCTCAAAATACGGCCGTCCATTCGAGATATCGCCTTTCGAGTAGTGTTGTAGGGATTGTAGCGCCCCGCCTACATCTCCTGCATTGTTTTTCTGAAATCCAAATTTCGGTTCACCATCCCTTTAAGCTTCTGACCCATCAAAAGTTTAGCAAGAATACAGTCCGTCACTTCATTCGGCGTCGTCCTGTAAGACAGCAGCAGTCTGGCTATTTATAATACATCTTTATTTTCCATTTACAATGGTGGAGGCCGAGAAAAAAGCCGCACGAAACGGCTTGACGAGCTCTCGGCCCCAAATTGCATTCTGCAGCAGTGACAAGGCGAGAGAGAACTAAAAAACACACGCACACCAAAAACATTAGTCATCTACAACAAAATGGCACATCAACGCACGCAATTCTTTCATGCTGATGGTGTCTACGTGAACATCACTGTGAATAAAACAATTAAGCAGTTTAGATAATCTGTAGCATAACATTTCTTTTCCTAGGTTTAATCGGCAAGTAGGTACATTTCAGTATTCAGGGTTTCGAAATTTATAATTGGGAACGCGTTAATTTAAACCAGACAGTTCAATTATGTAAGTACGGTTACTGTACAATTCATGTTTATACTTTGTAGAAAGCCTATAAATATACATGTTGTAGATACTTAATATATTATACATTCTGAACAGGTTTTCTGTATGCGAGCAGAACGGCACATTAGCAATTGTACGTAACATTCGTTTTTGAAGTAAATGTATCATCTTAAGGTTTGTTGCCGTGGTAGTACCCCAAACCAGGTGGCAGTAATTTAAATGAGCAAAAAATAGAGATTTATACAGTAATAACTTAACCGACCTCGGAAATATATATCGATTCCGATATACCAGACCTACAACCTTTGCTAATTAATTTTTTAAATACTCAATATGATGGTCCCATGACATGTTTTGTGAAAACAACGCCAAGCGTTTTGAATGACTCAACCAATTCAATATTTACCGAGTTTATATAAATGTGTTCTAATGGAGAAATAACTTTATTTTTCGGCCTAAATATCATAGCTTTTGTTTTATTAGTATTTATTTTTAAAGTGTTTTTATCGGTCCATTCTCCTAATTTATCTAGTACTGTGTTGGCCATAGATATAACTTGATGTGCCTTATCAGCAGTAAAAAGAAGCGTCACATTGTCAGCATATATAACAAATTTTGTTGTCTGATCAATGTTCATAATATCATTGACATAAACGTTAAAAAGAAAAGGTCATAAGATACTGCCTTGAGGTACGCCCGATATTACCGATTTGATTGTGGAAATGAAATTATTACAACAAACGTATTGTTTGCGGTTTCCAAGATAGGATTGAAGAAGAGTTAAAGCTTGTCCGCGAATTCCATAATATTCCAGCTTTTTCAATAATAGTTCATGGTTTAGAAAATCAAAAGCCTTAGTAAAGTCTACGTGAATACCAAGTACTAGTTTTCGTTTCTCGAGATTTCTTAAAATAGATTCTTTCCGTTCAAGTTAGACAAGTTCAGTTGATTTATGCTTTCTAAGTCCAAACTGAGATTTTGTAATTAGCTTGTGTTTGTCAAAGAAGTTAGACAAGCGGGTATGAATAACTTTTTCAAGTCCCTTTGAAAAGACTGGCAGTATTGACACAGGTCTATAGTTATTAATGTCATTCTGATCTCCCTTCTTGTGCAGAACGGAAACCTTGGCTACTTGCATTCGCACAGGAAATATTCCTGTCGATATGCACAAGTTGAACATATGTGTTACATAGGGTGTTATAATGTCTAGAACATATTTTACTGGCTTAATCTGGATATCATCAACATCTCTAGTCGTAGTGTTCTTTAAATTCATAAACACCGAAAACACCTCGGTATCAATAACGGGATCTAGAAAAACAGAATTCTCATTCCTTTTTTTAATGTATGAACAGGCTTCATTACTATATGCGTTTGTAGCTAAGTTTACAAAATGATCGTTAATCACATTAACTAAAGCAACACCTGTAAGTTCTGTACCATTCACACAAAGCTTTTCCACACCAACATGAGACCAGTCACATTGTAGGATTGAATTAATCCTTTTACATAGAAGATCAACACGTCCACTTGACGAGCCCAAGTTCCTATGATAGTAATCCGCCTTTGCCTTTTGAAGTTCCTTTGTTAGCCTATTTCTATATAGTTTGAAATTGTTTAGATCCGTCTGATTTCTTGTTTTATTAAATTGTTCGAACAATCGATTTTTTATATTAATTTTCGATAAGAGGTCCGGGGTAATCCGGGCTTACGAATTCTTTTGGATGTTTTAAATGTCTTATACGGAAAATTGCTTGCATACAGTTTTTTGAACCTGTCCAGAAAAAGATTGTACGCTACATCAGGGTTTGTTTCATTAACAACGGCAGACCAATTTTCATTTCTAATACATTCACGAAACTTTTCAAGGTTATCAAGCGTGATATCTTGAAAACGACTGAAGGACTTTCTTTTATTTTTATGGCATCGCGCTTGCCTGTTATGCAAAAGAAAGTTGGCAAATGGTCACTTATATGATAATTTAAAATTCCGCTAATCACACAAGTGTTATCAACATTTGTGATGAAGAGATCAATAAGGGTTTCCGTGTTTTCTGTGATTCTAGTTGGTTTGGTTATCACATTAACACAGTCATACATAGCAAGCAGAAAATCGAAATCATTTTTAGGTGTGGTATTAAGTAGCATGTTAATGTTAAAATCACCTCCAATTGTCACAGTTAGCTTATTGTCACTACAGAATCCCAGGAGAGTGTCAAAGAAAGCAAGAAAATTCGAAATGTTGCCTTCAGGTGGACGGTAAGCTACAGAAACAAGCATATTATCTGTCAGCAAAGACAAGATTTCATAATCACTAGAGCTAGCCCTTACAAAAAAATGAACCGAGTTTTAATTGAAAGTATAAAGGGCTCACTCAATAGACCGCAATCAGTCTCAATTGAAATTCAATTGACTTTTTCTTATGAGTCCCTATTGAACCGTCCCAGGGTATTGGCCACTGAGTCTTAATTGAATTTTTAGCAATTGCATTTCAATTGAATTTTGGCAATAGTGTTTTAATAGTACTTTTTGTTATTGAGTTTTAATAAAGATATTGCAATTGAGCTTCAATTGAATTTTTGCAACGTGTTTCAATAGAATTTATTGCAACTGCGTTTAAAAAATATTGCAACTGGTTAAGAATTTTTTGTATACTTCCCTAAAGCATGCAACATGAAGGAAACAAAGCACATGGAAGAAACGAACACAAACATTATAACTGACATAGTTTTTGTGGACTCGAACCAAAGTTTTATTAAAAACAACACATAAACCCGACGTTTCGGGACCCGCTCGGTTCCTTGGTCACGGGTGACTGGGGGTAGGGGCGCGGTGGGGAAGGTTGCCGAGGTGGTTGGCCTTGCCGAAGGCTTACCCCAGAGGGCGCGGGTCCCGAAACGTCGGCTTTATGTGTTTTTTAATAAAACTTTAGTTAGAGTCCACAAAAACTATGTCAATTTCTCCCTAACCAGACAGACCTCTGTCGAAAATGTTTACATTATAACTAATTCGAAAAAAAAACAACCCCTAGACTGGGACAATAAAAATTACCACCAGCTCGTTTGCGCCCTTACCTTTTGTTCATTATAAATAACTAAGCACTCACAACCCACTAATCATACTCCCCCTGACTGCCCCACCGCCTTATATACCCTACATAAGAAAGGTATTCATTTGGCCGGTGACCACCTCAGCATTTATTAAGGTTCCCAGTTTGCTATTTCCTCTTTGGAAGTCTCATAAATGATGAACAGTGTTTCGAAGTCATTGGACTCTATCCCTTAATAGAAAAACATTGGTACAAGCAATAATCGTTCGGTACAGTAATCCAAAAACGACCAAAAAACAACAAACTCAATTTCATTCCTAATGAGTAAATTCCATAGAATTGCTATTGAGTTTCTTATGACTAAGCTCAATTGCATTCCTTATGAGTAAATTCAATAGGATCGATATTGAGTTTCTTATGACCAAACTCAATTGCATTCCTAATGAGTAAATTCAAAAGAATACATATTGCATTTCTAATGAGCAAACCTAATTTCATTTTAATGAGCAATTTCAAAAGAATATATATTGAGATCTTAATGACCAAACTCAATTGCATTCCTAATCAATAAATTCAATAGAATCGATATTGAGTTTCTTATTACCAAACTCAATTGCATTCCTAATAAATAAATTCAATAGGATCGATATTGAGTTTCTTATGACCATACTCAATTGCATTCCTAATGAGTAAATTCTATAGAATCGGTATTGAGTTTCTTATGACCAAACTCAATTGCCTTCCTAATTAGTAAATTCAATTGAATCGATATTGAGTTTTTATGACCAAACTCAATTGCATTCCTAATGAGTAAATTGAATATAATCGATATTGACTTCCTTATGATAAAACTCTATTGCATCCCTAATGAGTAAACTCATTAGAATTGATATTGAGTTTCTAATGATCAAACTCAATGCATTGCTAGTGAGTAAAGTCAATATAATCGATATTGAGTTTCTTATGGTCAGCCTCAATTGCATTTCTAATGAGTAAGTTCAATAGAATCAAAATTGAGTTTCTAATGATCAAACTCATTAGACATTGAGTATATTGATTCAATTGACTCTATAGGAACACAATAGAAAGTCAATTGAAACTCATTGATCATTTTTTAAGGGTAGAGCAAAAACATGGTAACAGTTCACAGCCCATGCCTTCTTTTATTAGTGCACACACACCTCCACCACGACTAGTGGTGCGATTGAAACAATAGGCATTGTAGGATGGCAAATGAAAAACGTCCCCTTCATCAGAATACCAAGTTT
>JAZHYW010033037.1:0-27609 GCA_037355805.1 Ixodes ricinus | reverse complement strand
TGCGTGAGGGTCCTGGCTCAACTGGGGCTGCAGGTGCATCTGTAATAAATAATGAAAGCAATGTTTAATAAATATATTAATAAATGAACTGCCCACTAATTACACTTCAGCAACGATGGCCGATTAATTCAAAAGTCAGACTGAATATTCCACACCTTCCTACATTAAGAGTGTGCAAACAAAAGATTCGATAATATTTTCAACGAGATGCAGCTACTATGAACAATGCATTTTTCTTACCTGAAGTGGAGGCGGTGGACGCACCAGTGTGGCGAATGCCAGGAGCGAGGAACTCTAAAATAAATAGAAAGTAGGATTACAGCTTGTAAATTTTGGCGGTCCTTATAATTACCATTTGGCGAAATATCGGCCCGTTAATGCTGCCTACTCTCACGTGGGCGTCGCAAGCCTTTAAGCGTATTGCAGATACCTCCTCAGTCACGCTGTGATAGTCTCAGCTTTGTGCAGCAATGCATCATATCATGCCTCTATTACGGCTATTTTTGGCCAACTAGGGGCTCATATCTCAAAAAGGTACGTGATATCGCACGTAATTTTAAATGGAAGAAAATTGCTATTATACCTACAAACACTAATTAAACATTTTGAAACCGGCTCACCTGGAGAGACGAGGGCCTTCAATAATGGATTTGTCACCAGGACAGATGGACATGCATTATCCCGGAGTCGTGTCCTCCTTGAACTTCTGAAGGCAGACGCGGCAAAATGTTCGCCGCAGAGACGACGCTCGCGGAGTTTGCTCAGAGGCAGCAACTTGAACTCCGGGCGATTTGAGTAACAGATCCATTTACTGGCTCTATTTGAAAAAGAAAATAGAAAAGAAGAAAAGTAGCGCGCATAAGTTAACGCTTTCAGTATCGCGCGTACGAAGTTTCTAGTCTCACCTGTCGTCCGTCGCAAAACGGAAAAAACTGCAGTCAGCGGTTTTCGTCGTGTTCTGGCACCACTTTGCTGCACAGTAGTGTCCATACACAGCAGCCATCCCGCCGAACTGAAAGTTGATAGAAACATCTAACGCGCTGACGCGCACCGCCGAAGGTTTCGGTAGCGCTCGAGCGTTTCGCGCACGTCGCACACCGCTCGCCCGCACGCGCTCCGGAAGATCAAACAAAAATAACGGTCGATAACGGATCTCTCCCTGAACGCCCATGATTGGCTGACAGCGCGCAGGCTGATATTATATGGTGGTGAAGATAACTTACGCGACACGACGCTCAAAACTGCAGCGGTGAGACTGAGAACCACGTCTGGGTTGGAACGAATGAATGGATCTACGAAGACTTATGGATAGACGTACAAAAGTTTCTTGTGGCGCCACACTTTGGCCACCCGCGGAACCTCAGAGCTGCATCCGGCTGCCCACCTCGAGCGCCCGACCTGCACGCGCAGCTGCAAGCATGCAACTCGTTTGTTCCAGACGGCGTTCGTAAAATGGCGTCAGCTCTGCTGGCTTCACGCGGCGGTACCGTGCGTGCTTCCAGTCATTCGGCGTTCGTTGCCATGGTGACGGCGAGGAACGCAGACGAACTTTATCTTGCGCAAGAACGCCTCGGCGCAGCGATACCAGGTGCGTTCTGAGGCCCTTCCCGCATGCTTTCTAATGGGCGGAAGGCGAACAAAAAGAGTTCGAAATAAGGACTTAACGCAGAAAGCTGCATTTCTCCAGCGCCTCATAATTTGACGAGCCTTACATGAAAATCATGTTTTCTTGGCCATCCCGCGTCCTGTTTTTTTTTTTATCCGTAACATGGGTCTAAAGTATCAAACTGCCCGCCCTACTTCCCCCGGTCCTACGAAGGAGCCAAGGCTTTAGCTTCGCGCCCCGACCACCAGGGAGCAGGACCGCGGGCGCAAAAATGCGCTTCAATAAGGAAACAAAACCTAGAAACGCGTCCAAACTGGGCCCTTTCTCAGAACGCCGTA
This sequence comes from Ixodes ricinus, assembly GCA_037355805.1. Lineage (NCBI taxonomy): Eukaryota > Metazoa > Arthropoda > Arachnida > Ixodida > Ixodidae > Ixodes > Ixodes ricinus. Next base: position 25,665 of record JAZHYW010033037.1, on the reverse strand, counting down.
AAATTCTGCCCCTGTCTTATATCTTCATAGAAATAGTTGATTTAGTGGTTTTCGATAACGCTCAGCAGTTGAACCATATGTCTATTTTCATTATTAAGAAGTTAATTAACAAATTTTAATTAATTAGCCGACTGATCGTTATGATTAGCCACCTATAGTATGTGCCCCTGGCCACATAACTTACCTGCACAAACCGCATATGTATAACTTTCACGTCTTTTTCAAAACAAATTTGTTAAAAAAACGGTATGTACTGCACATAAAGCAGGTCCGCACTTTATTTTCATTTCTTGCGTCCGCATCTTTTTTTATTAATTTTTTTAGATATATAAATGCGCCAATTTTTCTAGCGTCACAAATTCGGCCAGCGAGAGACGTGTGCTTCCATATTATAGGCAATTGCTTGGAAATAGCAAACATGCAGTAACACAAAAAGCTGTAAAAATATGTCATGTGTTTTTCGTTCCTCTCCCTAGTCTTCGTTGTTGAGCCATGCAACACCTACATCGATGTTGTTCGTTCCTCTCCTTAGTCTTTCTTTTTTTTTTTGGGGGGGGGGAGGGGTGCTTTTGCATTTACATTATGTTTGACTTTCACCAACTAGCCAAGCTCTCAATTTTATTACCTTATTACATTTAGCAGTATTTTACTAGAGGATGGCTCTAGTCCTGCTCCTTTGTTCAGTGTGGGCGAAGAATCGTCTGCATGCGCTAGGTTAATATAAACTATAGAGTAACGAGAAGGTGCGGATGGGTCTTCCAGCTCCCAGTGGGAACTTTTTTAGGTTGTTTACAAACGCTGCCGAACAACAAAGAAGGGAGGTTTATTTTCATTTTTATCATATAGAATGCGATAATCCCTGAGTAGCGGACGTAACCTGCATGCTCGGGTATCAAACTATATAATGTAAGTAGATGTAGTGAACAAGCTTTGGAGCTAGAAAAGTGTTGAACTTTTGACCAATTAAAAGTATTAGGATGTTTCTAAGTTCCTTGGATTTCACATTGTTAGATATCTAGCTGGGGCTACTTTAAACTGTTTAATATAAAACGGCTGTCTAGCATTTCAATTAAACAAATCTTTGGGAAAACTGAAATAAACCGGTTTTAGGAACACGTAACCGGTAACCGAAACCATAAAAAACGAAACGAAACCGTTATCAACAGGAACCGGTAACCGTAACCGTAACCGAAACGTTATATTTCTCGGTTTGAGTCCCTGGCGCAAACCCCTGATGCGCCACTGCAGGCTTCATTTATCGAAGAAAGTAGAGAGGCTAGGCGCTTACATGTCGCCACGCGTGCGAAAAGGCATATGCATTCACCAAACACAATTTGAGCTTTGTTCAGCTGCGGCAGAAAGCCGAACATTCCCTGATGGTAAAATTTGCTTGCCTTAAATAAACCAATGAGTATTTATACAGAACATTTAACAGAACGCGCCCGTTTGCAGTCAAGCAAGCTGTTCACTCGTCGAGGGCCGTTAGATTTTCCGTTAAATGATGCTACCGTGAGATCGTCGAAAGCCGTGACTGCTGCCCGAAATGAGCCCGGTTTCCTCGTAGGAAAACGTGACTCCGGAGTACCGTCGAATGCCCTTCGAGGAGAACTATTTAATCGCCTGAGGGAATAAGGGCTCGTTTAAGTCACAGCGTTGACAGCGGCATGAGTGCATGTAGGATCTTATTTCTCTGGAGCCTCATCACTCCGAGCAATGTTTTTCGGAACCACGCCAGCCCATGAGGTGGTGTGGAGGACCACTAAGTAAGGAACATAGAATATATTTTTTAAATCATTTCCAAAGTTTAATAGCGTGAAAAAAAAGTTTTGTTTTTGCTAGCCCCGGGTTTTTATTGTATGTTTTGAGACAAACAAGGCTGTAATAATTAAAAAAAAAACAGTTAGGGCGCAGGCGAGCTGGTGTAGGTTTACCATTTTGTTATACCACCTGAGACTGGGTGGAAGAAACACGACGACGTCTCAAGAGACGTCGTCGTGTTTCTTCCACCCAGTCTCAGGTGGTATAACAAAATGGCTGTCCTAATTCTCGTTAATAATTTAGTCGTGGAATTGTAACTAGAGAACGTTTTGTGGTGATCGTTATGTTATTGATAAATACGTTTTGTTTAACTTAATGCTACTGTTTTCAGAGGTATGGTCACTTGAAGATTATTTAACTTAGTTTACTTAGGAAACCAACATGACAGTTTGTTAAGGCTAGCATAGTTTGTGAATTCCTACAACGTTGTCAAAGCCACCTACGATAGTACGTGGCTTTGTTTGGTGTGTCTTTGCAAAAAAGAGAACGTACGGATGAGACGGAGGAAGAGGCAGTTTTCTTTGCAGTAGTGTGGGGCCGCAGTACTGCGCAAAGGACGCAAGCCTCGAATACGTAGGACAAGAAAGTTTAGACCAGGTGTAATAAATAGTACCAAGAAGACAAGACTTGCGCCTTTCCCCATAAGCTACATCACTAGTGGATCCTCGCAGCGCCGCCCAGCTTGCGTCAGCTTTGCGGCCAACCGACATCATTCATTCGGTTACTGAACTGACCGCTGCTGGACGGATGTTGATTACTTTGCCCTTTGTAACGGACGGTAGCTTGCGCCACCTAGTCCAAGTCCAAAGAGACCAACATACGATTCCTCCCACCCTCTAACACCACGTCTTTCTCCCTGTCACCGGGCAGTGTGGGATATCACCAGGATAACCTTTGGGGATCGGAAAAAAACTTAAAACACCCCCCCCCCTTCCCGCCTCTTCCCCCCGGCAAGGAAGTCGCCAATTTTCATCTGACTTTCAGGAGCCCTGCCCCTCTCCCTCGCCTTAATCCGCCTCCCGTTTTTCGACGCTCCATCGTTTTGAGGACGGCCGGTATGGTTACTACAGTCTTTTTTATGGAATGCAAATGTTTCGAAGCACACCGTCTCGATGGCGCTTCGCCGTACTCTATCGAACATACAGTGTTACAGCAGAAATCAAGTGGTGCTTCAATGGACGGGAGCGGACTGAAGGGCGCGAGGGGCGCTGCTTCCTCAGCGGGATTCCGCAACTGCCCTGATGTAGATACGTTGCCGCCAGCGCATCTGGTTGCGTCTAACAGGTAGCGGGACGTTATTACGCGGCAACGTCAAGAAGCACGCATTTGCCGTTTTGCAGTGCCTCTTGTCGAGCTTCAGCTCGGACGCCGCTCGAGGAAGAACGAGCATGTCGATTCGATGCGACCGTAGCGCATCGAATCGAGATTTGAGAATTTTGATTTGTAGCGGATGGGTAGAAGAGGAAGAAGTAGGAAGACATGCTGCCTGCACTTGGTTCCTTCTCAATTGGATGCACTACGATAACACTCATATAAACGTAGCCATAGACCACTCTCACTAAATGTTCCACGCATGCGCGACGCAGCCATAACTATCGTCCATGAAACGTTTCGTGCCACCTCGTTTTCTGCAGGCGCGGACCGGCTGCGGGTTTGCGCGTGTACAGAAATACTAGAGTTCAAGGGATGCATGCTAGTAGTGGTAGCGTAACCAAACTGGCGGGTGAGATTTGTATGTTGTCAGGCTACTAGCCACAGCTCAACACTTAATTTAAAGCGTGTTGTTAACCTTAAAAAAAAAAGATTGCCCTTTTATATTATGCAACATTAAATGCATTTTAAAGTAGCATGTATTAGTGCCCCTTTGGAGTAAAATCCGATAGAATCCATACGCAACAAATACGTCAATACGGAGAGAGAGGAATTGCGTTCCTGCACTCTTCCCATAGATATCGTTCCTCGCGTTGCCCTAGTTGGTTCGTGATCGTTGAAGATATTTTGAGGACGGCGGAATTGTCGCCCTCGCATTTCCGCGTCAGCTACGGTACTGCGCGCTCTCGGCCACCCACCCCCTCGCCGCCGCCGCCTCGTTCTCCTGGAATATTGTCGTTCGCTCGCTCCCTCGTTCCCTCGGGCAAGATCATACTATGCCACATTCGGTGTCTCTCCCAGATACGGGAATGACAAGTTCGCCGCGTTATGCTGAGTCGGTGGAGGGCCGTATTGGCACAAGAACAACAAACGGCGCAGGACCAGGATTATCGCGCAGCAGAAGCAGCACATAAGCGCCTTTCACACATCTTGAAACCCACTTCTCCAAGAATTATTCTAATACCAGCGAAGCCTTTAAAGCAAATATCTTGTGGCAGATCTTTTAAGTACGCTACAGTTGTCTGAAGTCGATCGCAGTACGGACGGTGTGATTGTTTGCAAATATTTGTTGAGAAAACGAACTTGAACGCACTGAAGTCTATGACCCCTAAGATACTCGAGCTATTCGCTAGTGTACACATTTTGTTTTGTGTTCTTTTACAGATGCCTGGGAAACGGGCAGAGCAGGCCGAATGATTACTTTTATATTTCGTGCTTGCAAAAACATGATAATGTCGATCAACATAAGGCCATCCATTATACAGGTTGTGCAGCTTTGCATTTTATGCTCTTTTAGAACGCAGCTCTTAGGCGCCCGTTTCCGCGTTGAGCGGCGTAGTCGTCGCCGTCGGCGTAACCGCGTGCGCTGCGTTACGGGACGTCTCAGTTTCCCCGCTAAATTTAGGGGAAATTAAAAAGCTGTTGGCGTCATGTGACGACAGTTTTACAGCTAAATTTAGCGGGGCAACTGAATATGCACTGTAACATTATGGGATGAATCAACCCTAAACACTAATTTAGTTGCCCGGCTGAATTTAGCGGGGGATCGAGTTTGTGTTGAGGTCGCGTGACGTCAACTTTCCCGCTAAATCTAGCAGGAAAAAAGTGAATTTGTTCTAAGGTGACTTGACTCGAACTTATGTGACGTCATTTTCCCCCACTAAATTTAGCGGGGAAATTCAACTGGTGTTGAGGTCACGTGGCGCCAGTTCTCTAGCTAAATTTAGAGGGTAAGTTCTGGGAGGAGGGGTGGATATGGAGCAGGGAAGGGAGGGGACAGAGAAGGAGGAGAGGGTACGCAGCAGGAGGAGGGAAGAGTACAGAGGAGAAAGAAGGTCACGGAGGAATAGGGGAGTGTACGGTGGAAGAGGAGGTGAAGGTGTGGAGAAGGAGGAGGAGGGGGGTGTGGAAGAGCAGAGTACGAAGGAAGAAGCGGATTCGTAAGAGGAGGAGGGTGCAGAACCAGCATGTAAGTAGATTGATCTATATTTGTATCTATAAATACTTTTTTTCAAATTGTTTAGCACGGTATATCGTAAAATCAGTATGCATCAAGAGCTGCGCTCTAATTTAGCATTACAGAAAATTGTAAACGTCGTTCATATTTTTGCATTGTAACTTTGTAACTTTAGATGCACATAAATCAGCATCGAGTTTGTTATGATAGCGGTTTTAGCAAAAACAAATCAGTATCATGATTCAACGCGGAGAATTTTTAACCTCCAAGTTTAGTTTTCGGCTCCCCAATTTTAGTGCCTCTCGTCTTAAACATCTATGTTAAAGAACTTAAAAAGCTTCACTTTTCCTCGCAGATATTTCAGTACGCCGACGATACCCCTTTGTTTTTATCTGTAAATGACGAATTCAATGATACATCATATTTTCAAAGTGACATATTCCACCTAATGGCGTGGTACACTGGACACCAAACAATTTACAGCGAAGCTCTTTATTTCTAGGGTTCCGTTGATTTTACGTGTCGTGACCAAAACCTCTACGCTCACACCTCCGCACGCGCCGCATGCGCACGCCTTCCCTGTATAACATATTCGAAGTAAATAACCAAAATGAAGCATTGACGAACACGCGTGCAAGATGTCATTTGTTTTAGGATTTTGCTTTAGAACAGTTACTGCTGGAGACGCCGGCAGGTGTGGCGCGTGTAACATCATTCCATGCATTCTCCTTGATGCTTGGGTAGAGTGAACTATACTTCGTCTCACCTTAGCATGGACTAACCACGAATGCTGTGCTAGCGCGAGCGGCTGGCCTTGACTGCCTTGACTGGAGCACTCGCTGCACGAGCACTCGTTCAGCCGCCGAGGCTTCATTCAAAGCAACTAGCTCGCGCCTTTAGCAAGCGCGGCTAACAATGGGCGAGCTACAGGCTCCGCTCATGTTTTGAGTTGCACCTCAAAATGTAGAAAGCGATCAGGTTCAACTAAGCCATTTCGATCGCAGAGCTACCTTCGTTGCGGTTTAAGGGATCGACAACGCATCGTCAAGGTCATATGGCCAATATAGTTCCTTAGGGCTATATTGTCTCTTTTATGATTTTGACATCAGAGGTAACGTCGAAACACCACGCCACGACGACATGACGTTACGAGGACCCCACGACGTTATCGTTGACTAAGACGTTACGCGACGCCAAGATGCTGTGATAAGGCCGTCGTGACATCGCGTCACGTCGAGGACAACGCCGTTTCCGCGACATCAAGTCGCTATTGTAACGAGGTCGTGACATCTCGTCGCGTTCATGACGACGCCGTTACGCGACATCAAGTAGCCATTGTAACGCGGTCGTGACATAGCATCCTGTTGACGACGACGACGTTACGGGACATGAAGTAGCCGTTGTAACGTGGTCAAGATTTCGCACGGCGTCGAGGACGATGTGGACGTGGTCGTTGACGCCGACGTTGACTTTCGACGTCTCACGCAACGCCAAGCATCGCTATGACGCCACGATAACGTCGTACTGACGCCGTCGTCAACGTCAACGTCACAACGACGTCAGGACGAAGCTTTGACGGCACGTAAAGTCGTCATCTTCGCCAACACCTACGTCGACGCGCCATCACGACGAATTTTGAAGTCGTGTAACGTCATCGTCGTCGACGATGACGTCGGCGTCGTTATTGTGAAGTTGTCAGGACGTCGCCGGGACGTCGAGTTGCATCATATTGACAACAACGTTGACGACATAACAGCAAGTGTCTTTACGACATCGCATTGACAAGGACGCCGTCATCTTGACGTTGCGTGACGTCGTGGTCGTCGTCGTCAACGTCAACGACGACATCGACGTCCTTGTCAACGCAATATGACGCCAGAATGAAGTCTTGATGTCGTGTAATGCGCGTTGTCAACGCCAGCGACGACGTTGACGTTAAGGCGTCGTCGTGACGTCGCATGGCACTGTGACGACAAGTCAGTTCGCGCTGACGTCATGTTTTGACGCGACGCCTGAAGTCTAGGCGGTATAAAAATTATAGCCCTGCGTCCTATTGTGTCTATGACCTTGACCAGTATGCCGGTCGAGCTTGGCGTTGGAACGCAACGCATTTTTCACAAAAAACGGCTAATCCGAACCACTTCGCTCGCATCACCCGACGGGGGCGCTACGACCGAAGTGGCTTGAATAGATCCTTTGCGAAATTCAGTCTCGTCACTTTGATCACTATCATAATCATCTGATGAAGGAAAAAGTTGAAGACATTCCTAAGCTGGGGATTCGAGGCCTATACATTCGAGACGTTGGCACGTTGCGAAGCAGGAATTGAATGCAAGAACTGCGTAAGCGTTCATTTCTATAACTGCGGGCCCAGTCAATCAGTTAGTAGCACAGAATGGACTTCAAAGCCCCTGATGTGTAGAACTGTATTATGGCGTCTATCTGGGCTGGCGCTTCGTTCTGACTGGTTGCATCTTTGTGGCCATCGACACGGAAAGACATGGTCGAGAAAGAATTTTACAGTGAAGAGCACATTCTCGTTTGCCGTTGACTTGCGAAAGTGACGGTGCCAGATAAAATACTGCAGGCTACAGGTTCACTGTCACCATTAGTGCGGCAAAAAGATAAAGCGTAGTAATGTCGTTAGTTGGGCGAGTTGGCAATGATTGAACATGGTTAAAATTGCGCACAAACAGAAGGAACAGGAAGAGGAAGAGAGAGACAAGCGCAAGTGAGTTTGCGCTTGTCTCCTCTCTTCCCCTCTTCACTGTTCCTTTCTGTTTGTGCGCAATTTTAGCCATGTTCAAAAAGATAAAGCGCCATTTCAGCCACCAGATGGCACTGAATTTCGGCAAGGGTCTATTAGCCGCTTTTGTTTTTTTTCACATGCGGAGGTACAGGAATGGCACTCCGGTGGCCCCACTCGTTCTTTGTAGTACGCTCTAGCTTGGGTAATTTAGCAAAAGGTCTATTCAGTAGATTAGTTATCAATAGGCACCAGGTTCAAGATCTTTGAACTCTCAGTTAGATAATAAAATTTCCTAAAATATCTGCAGCTGTGCGACGCGCGTCGGCCATGTCTACGCTCGCACCGTCCTCCCTTTGTCGTCGTTTCCTTTCCTTCCAACCAGTCCCCTTCTACTCTCCCGGGATGGCGGTCCCGTTTCACGTGTCTTAGGGTGCCTACATGTCTGCCTGTCTTGGTGTGAAGACATCTACTCTTTCCTTGAATGTTCCAGAGCGTGACGCTTTCGCGTACTCGGTGCGTGGCTTGGGTGGTGAAATGGCGTCTATGCGTTAGCCAAAGCTACGCGCTCGAGCTGATCGACACCGGATTTCACACACTTCAAAATGCATAAAAACCGATTAGGAGGAAAATGTCCGAGATGTCACCCTCAAGCAAAAGAGCGTCTGTGTATGAAGGCACTCTATCGTGTCGATGTTTAGCAGGTGGCGGTAAACAAGCGCGTGTTTAGTTTTCTCCAGCTTTTCGGGGCGGGCTTGTGTGGTGCGCTAAACAGCGTTGCTGGTCATCCAGCTTCACAGAGTAGAATGGCTCATGATTGTTTTGTAAATGAGCTAATGTGCTTCCATAACCCTCACAAAATTAAACATTTTCGGCACACTTAGTCCTTCACTTATCCATTTTTATATTTTTGCACGTACGCACCTATATAGAATGCGTCTCATCTATAAGGTATCTGGGCTTGGTTTTCGACGAACGTCTGTCATGGGGAGAGTGTGTGGACTGCTTGGCGAGATGCTTACGAACGGTATCTGATTTTATAAACTGCCTTCGCTTTCTGAGAAATGCACGTACTAAATATAAGACATATCAGGCACTGGGGAAGTCTACTGCGATACGAAATAACGGCTTAGGGTTCCTGCTCATATTATAAAAAGAAAAGGTTAGATATTATATTTGTAGTATTACCCGACACTGCGGTGACGACAAAAAACGCCAGGAAGAAGAAAAGAAGTGTCAAACATCGCTGAAATTTAATTCCTGGAAAATCCATTTATATACGGTCTGAACAAGAAAGTGGGGAAAAGGAAAACCAGGGGAAATGAAAAAATTCAAAATAAGACACTCTCAAGACAAAACACACGTTACGTACATGAACTGCATGTCTCAGTACGCGGTCAAAAGAACTGTGAAGCTGAATTTTTTAACCAATTGTTCACATATCGAACAACCACATAAAAGACAGGTGACCTCAAAGCCGTGCATTGTAAAGGACATACATGTACAGTCGGCACGGAATGAAACGCGAGCAGTGGGTGCATGGTTTTCGCTAGATGCTGCACCACCTGAACCAGATGGGAGCTGCAAGAAGATGGCTCCTCCTTCGATGTGTTAGACTCTTGCTCAGTGCATCGAAACCTTCGGTGTTGCGTCTCTAGGTGACTCAGCGTGGGTCGAAAACCATGCGCTCCTTGTTCGCTTTTCATTCCGTGCCGACTGTACACAAGGACGTAACCTTAAAAAAAAACCAATTCACAGAACAAAAACGACACAATTTATATTACAGATATCCTCCTCCCACAGAAAAGCTACAGGTAAAGAAATGTTTTTTCGCTCGGCCTCCAGACAGAGGAAGGACGTATTTACTGCGTTTCTGTTGTCCCCTATCAAAATGAACTATTCTAACTGACGTTTGTGGTCACTTTTTTCTGTTGAAACTACAGACGTCAAATTACACCAAAAACAACAATTGTTCCATTCTTAGACGTGCTTTGAAACCTCCAAATACGGATCGTCATTTTGAACCTAGCGTTACTGTTCGGTCAAACGGTCATTGATACAGCGTTTGGTCTGGCCAATATAGCACAAACTACAGTCCAAAAGGATTTTATAGACAATCCCTGAAACACATTCGACACTTCTCTTTGTGTGTTTGTTAAGGCAACACTTTTGAGCCGAAGTGAAAGGAATAAACTTTTTCAAGCTATAAACTATGTTAAATGCCGTACAGAGCCCACACTTGTTAGCGATATAATGGACCTTTTCCGAGAAGCGTTCTGCGCACGCGCGAGCGCCCGATGCCAAGCGGCGGAAGTTGGCACCAAAAATCGAGGAAATTCGGAAGGAGGCTGTAGATCAGCGAGTAGAAAACGTAATTGCAGCATACATATAATTGCGTTACGCAAAAAAAGAAAGCGGACGGAAAGAATAACAGGACGTTTAAGTGGACGCCATGGATGCCCCACTTGGACGGCGCGTTGGGCACGCCCCGCTGCTCAGAGAACGAAGAAACTGGTAGCGTAGCTCCCATTATCGATTGGTAGCGCAGGTAGGTCCCTTCCTCGATTTTTAGTTCGTGCAGCCACCGCCTGGTGCCGGCGGTATGTGAAAAAGGTCCATTGAGATGGTGGGATATTCCATGGAAGAACACAAAAGACATCGTACTTTTACGGCCATGAATTTTCGGGATCCTTCTGTTTTGAGGAAACCATGTTGAAAAGCTGCTTGGAAAGAAACTCCTGAGGATACTTTGTCTTGTTGAGACGACTGAAATGATTTCGAATAGAGTCCGCTATAGAGTGAGCGAAGAAATTTTGGATTGCGTTACTTGTCAGATTGCGAACCAGACCATACATGACAGTTTATGAATGGCAGCTGGTGAAGGAAAGGATGGAGTTTTGCCGTCGCCTTGCCATATGACCAACACAAACCCGGCTGGAGTCTTAACTGAATGTCTAAGTACTGGAGAGAGTTTATCTCCGGCCTCTCAACCAAAAACTGCAACTCTGGGGCCTCCCTACACATTGCGTTTTCAATTGAGCCTACTTTAGTTGAATTCAGGGTACAGACTAAAATGTCGTCCAGGCATCTCCTAATAAGAACATAAATTGTATTCGAATCTTTGATCAAATCATGCAACTTTAAATTTAAGAACCCGAGATCTATTTTTGAAACCGTCGACCGAGGTTGCAACACAAGAACCTTAACAAAATCAGACGCATGCATCACCTTTTTTCTTCGACCACCAGCATTAAATGCGGATGAAGATATATGTATATTATTATTATTATTGTTAAATATAAGAATAATTCTGAATTGCGACAAGACACAGCTGCCAAACTTAACGCTTTGTTGTCGTCGTTTTCTGAAGCGACGAGTATACTCAAGTCCACGCACGTCCTTGTTATTCTGGAAAGAAGAAAACGAAAACTACGTTATGGTTTCACGAGCAACGTTGAATACCGAGCACAATCTTCGGTTCGATTCGCCTTCAGTGTCCGAGCAAATTCAGACTGCGTTTCCCTTCATTTCTGCACTGCATTTAGATGTAATCGTTTTATCCCTGATACTTAATTGTGCACGGCCCCATCATGGCCCCGTGTCTCTTGATGTTTCTCGTGTATGCAACGGTATCTGCCAAAAAAAGTGACCCTAACTTGTTCTCGTTCTCGTTGGGTGTACTCAGGTCGTAGAACCCGGCATCCCATTGTCATCATCTCCCTCAAGCAACTTCATCAACAATAATGGGTAAGCTTTACGAAAATTAAAACGGATATAACGCTGTTGAACGGGCAATATAATTATACTGAATTTAAATCACTTCACATTTCAAAAGCACAGGACGCGACTGCGATAAAAGTAAACAAGCACACCGCAATCGACCTAGCAGCTTATTTACTCGTGGTGTAATTTTAAAGATAGAGGCCGACGCTTCCCTTCAGTCTCTCCTTCGCCAGGCGTGCTCACGTATTCGTGTGGACTCTGATGTTGCCGTTTTGCCCCAAAACATAATTTTGACCCCCTTTTCCCTGACGTGATAATAGGTGGCAATAGCTGATTATGAGGCTGCAGGGCTAAAAAAAACCGCAAGCTACCCCTGTTTTTTTTTGTTTTTTTTTTTTGCCATGTGAATTTTTTTTCATAGAGACTGTTGGTCTTTGCAGTCCATAGACCCCTTCAAGAATTACGCCCTCGTGCGGTCGATCTGAAAATACTCCAATTGGCGGGCCAAAAACCCCTACAAGCTGGCAAGTCTGTAACTGATATTATACTCACTTCCAAAATAGAGTGTACAATTGATAGACTTGTCATTTTTACGGTGCCTTATGCGAACACCACTTTGCAGTATTTTTCGGATGGACAGTAAGAGGGCGTAAATTTCGAGTGGTTCAATAGCAAGTGGGCTGCAAGGGAAGGTGAGCTTCGCCAAAGTGGGCAGCAAGCAGAGTAAGAAATCTTTTTTTTTTAAATTAATACATCAACATTGACTTTTTAATTCAGATTTGTTTTATTCTAATTAGAATAATTAAATTATGTGACTGAATCCTACTCATTTCTTTTTAAATCCACTCTGTTTAGTATAAAAGAAACATGAAGATGATTTATCTTTATAGTGGGTGACAAAGGTTAATACGAGTTCAGGGGAATCTCCTCGCACATCTCTTCACTTCAGTAGAGAGAACGCCGGAGAGGAGTCAATCACCCCTCCAGAGTTCTCTTTGCTAACGTGGCTCTTTACTTTTGGAACTAGCCATAGCCCTTGCCCATCCTTATCCACTTTGTACCCGCTCTTCCCTCTCCGCCAACGACGGTGACACGACGACGCGCAGGCGAACAATGATCAACGTTTTTTGCTTTTTTCAACGCCATAATCAAGTGGGACGAGTTTCAGGTGAATTCTTAACTTGCCACCAACCATGGATGCATTTTAAACATGGCAGACTTTTTGACAAACCCATCAGATTATTGAGATCAATGCTAACGGAAGAATCACTGCGAATTTGAAGTACACCTAACTTACAGGGTAACTTCGGTCAAACGTCCAACCAAAGTAAGTGACTGCACATCGATTCAGGAAGACTGAATCCGAGCACTGCCAAAAGTATTACGCTAAGGGGAAACCGTGATTCAGTCTACAACCGATATTAAATATGCTACCACCAGCTTCTAAGTGGGCAGTCAGCGGGTTAGCCGTTTCTCAAGCAACCTTGTCTCCTGATGTCATCTTTTTTCATGGAGGTTACTTGTCTCGTACTGACCCTTCTTTCCTTGTCTTTTTCTGCTGCTTTTTTAATCGTCCCTACAAACCATTTTTGTTTTTTATTATGTTTTAGTTGCCGTAGTTTGCACATGCCTTTCGGCGGTCGCGCACGAAAATTATTGACTCCCCGCTCCGTCAAGCGCGTCGAGTTGCCGAAGGTGGCATTCACTGATGGCCATAGTTTAGTTCGCTCCATCATCATCATCATCGTAAACTTTATTAATCGAAAAGTGAAAGGACCTTGCAGTCTTTAGATGGTGCTCTTTAGTCCAGGGCTCAACTCAGCGCTAGCTTATGATTAGCCTCAACGACGCTTCTGCAACTTGGATTGCAAACCACCAATATTTTAGTCCTCAAAATCTGTCTGTGCGTGGGTGCGTGTGCGTGTGTGTGTGTGTGTGTGCGCGTGCGTGTGTGTGTGTGTGTGTGCGCGTGTGTGTGTGTAAGTGTGCGTGTGTGTGTGTATGCGCATGCGTGTGTGTGTGTGTGTGTGCGCGCGTGTGCATGTGCAAGTGCGTGTGTGTGCGCGTGCGCGTGTGTTTGTGTGTGCGTGGTGTCCAGGTTGGTGGGGCGCTCGTCTTGAGCCTGCGTTCATCTTGGCAAGCTCAGCTTGTTAACCGGTGTCTTTATGAATCTGTATTAATCTTTGCTACATATGTTCGATATCTGCAAAGCAAAGCAGTAAAACATCCGTAGCATCTTACCTCAGTGAATTAGTATCATCTGGTGGGCTAGTTGGTTAAACATTATTATTAAAATTAGCGCAAAGACAAGGAAGGAAGACAGCAGGACAGGAAAGAGCGCTACTTACAACTGGTTTTAATAGAGAACGATGAGGAAGAAGTAGAGTAGTAATGTTTTGATTGAAAAGAAAAGAAAAGAAAAAAGAAATTTAAAGGTGAAGAGCATGAAGGAAAATGATATAACAAGGTTGAAAAGACATTTTTTTAGGTAAAAAGGTGAAGGTTGATTGTTTTAGATTGTACATCTGTGTACGTAGTAACGACGACAGCAGTAGCTGCACACAGTCATCCACGACGTCGTTTTCTTCCAGGACACCGATACTTCTGTGATCTGTGATCTTAAGGGTGGAGAGACACTTTTCACGGTGACCTTGCCGCAGTTTTCTGTGCTCGAACCACCGCCGGTCACATTTCTCAGTGAAAGAGTTCGAGGTATTGTATTTCTCTCTTCGATAGGGCCACTGATGGAGCACTGATGCATTGGCCTGCTTTTCTTGTGATCATATGTGCCTCGCAAATTTCCCTACTTGTTTTTTCGTTTAGACGTTTTAAGATTTTTGTGTTTTTGAATAATGGGGTGCAGTTGCAGTCCCGAACATGTACCGCGAGATGTCCTGCGGGTGATGCTTTCAGTGCGAGGTCATGTTCTCTTAATCTAACGTTAATACAACGACCCGACTGCCCGATATAGACTTGGCCACATGATAATGGTATTTCGTAGACCACTCTGCTGTTACATTCAACATACTTGTGCTGGTGATTAACTTGGCATCCTCCCTGTTCTCCTTTCGTGTTGTTTATTTTTGGGCAGAGTTTTTTAGCTTGTCTGGTGCCGATAGTACTATCTGAACATCGTATTTGGATGCCACCTTCTTGATGTTATGCGATAAGCGATGCAGATATGGCAATATGGCAGGACGCTTTCTTTTCTCTTTGTCTTTGTCGTCTCTTTGAAGTCAGTAGCTTTTCGGCAATTTCAAATAAGATCGAACTTGGAAACCCTGAGCACAATAGTCGTTGGACTTGATTTTCGAAACTCTTCATGGCTGAATGGTGGCATGACTTTTTTAGTGCTGTTGTGAAGCAATTGGTGACGATTGCTCGCTTAATGAGCTTGGAATGCGCCGAGTCGTATGGTAGTAGTCTCTTCTTCGAACGTGGCGAATACACCCAACAAGTGTGATCGTCCATAAACGTTAGTCTGATGTCCAAAAACTGGAGTGTGTCATTTTCTGGCGACTCATATGTAAACTTGAGACCTTCGGCTTGTTCTAAGAAGGAAGATCTTATGTGGCAAAGTGTCTGATTCTCATTGTCAACAGGTCTTTCTCTCAGGAGGACAAGGTAGTCATCTACATAACGAAAAATACGAGTAACATGTGCGCCGGCAATCGTGTTGGCTATGTCCCTGTCACATTTTGCTAGAAAGATGTCGCAAAGTACAGGGGCGACACATGACCCTATGCAAATACCTTTCTTTTGAATGTAAGATGTGTCATTGAAAGAGACAGCGGTGGCAGACAGGTAAAACTTCAAAAGTTCTAAAAAAGAATCAACATGAATGCCACATTGGTTCTGAAAAGTGATGGATCCATTCTCCTCGATAGATTCCCTCACTGCACTGAACAGCTGGGTGTGAGGGATGGAGTAGAACAGATCTTCTACATCTAGGGAAAATCCATAGCGGACTGCCGCCTTGTTCTGCTGTAGATATAGCACTAGATCATCAGAGTTAGACAACAAGAATGGGTCATTGAGTCGAAGAGTGGAAAGATGACGTAGGAGGAATTGGGACACGTTTGCCTGCCAAGAACCTTTTTCCGTTACAATAACACGGAAGGGGCATCCTTGTTTGTGCGTTTTGGCTGTAAAAACATATCCAGTTGGTCTTTCTTGGATGCTGTGATGAGTTTCTTTAAATGTTCCAATTCAAGATTGTTGCACAACTGAATTGCCTTAGCCTTTACAGTTTTTGCTTTGAAGCCTTTTAACTGGTTGAAGTTCTTTTCTATGGCACAACTGGCTTTCTCTAAGTAGGTAGCCCTATTTGACACCACAAAACCTCCTTCTTTGTCAGATAATAATAGGTTTAGATCATGTTTTCGGAAATAATCAACAATTGGAAAAAACACATTCTTTCTTTCTTCCAAGTGATTCGTTTTTAACAATACGTCGACGCAGTCTTCTATACATCTCGATCTGTCATATTCTTGCGTTTTTGCAGCTATGTCGTGGACCGTGGACAAGAGTTGTACGCCTTCTCTCTTCGGTGTAGTGCAAAATTTTGGACCTTTTTAAGGACGTTGGCATATTTCAACAGGCAGTGGAGGAACACCAAGTAAAGTGACGCACTCGCCTGTATGTTGCTTGCTTTTGGCACGGAGGCTGCTGAGTTGAGGTACGTAGGACCACCAGAGAAACTCCGTCAGCTTGCTTGCTGTGTCCAAATAGGCTTTGTATCTTTGTCCTTGTCCTTGGCTACCACCACCACCGGAGTCCACGCCGCCAGCAAGCACCCAAAGGCACTGTCTGTAGTACCGGACTTGTCGCTACAACTCAGAACGTACAATCTTGCATATCCTCTTGGTATGGTGTGCAGAAGGTCTTGCACAGCCGAACAACCCATAGAATTCGTGTGGGACAACTCCATTCCTGATGGCGAATGAATAGAATCTCGCCTTGCACGTTGACATAGCTATCACGTTTATATAGAAAGAAACTGAGTCCAGGTGAGACGTAGGTGGAAAAGGGCCCATTGTAGAAGAAAGAAATTGAATTAGTATCATCTGGTGGGCTAGTTGGTTAAACATTATTATTAAAATTAGCGCAAAGACAAGGAAGGAAGACAGCAGGACAGGAAAGAGCGCTACTTACAACTGGTTTTAATAGAGAACGATGAGGAAGAAGTAGAGTAGTAATGTTTTGATTGAAAAGAAAAGAAAAGAAAAAAGAAATTTAAAGGTGAAGAGCATGAAGGAAAATGATATAACAAGGTTGAAAAGACATTTTTTTAGGTAAAAAGGTGAAGGTTGATTGTTTTAGATTGTACATCTGTGTACGTAGTAACGACGACAGCAGTAGCTGCACACAGTCATCCACGACGTCGTTTTCTTCCAGGACACCGATACTTCTGTGATCTGTGATCTTAAGGGTGGAGAGACACTTTTCACGGTGACCTTGCCGCAGTTTTCTGTGCTCGAACCACCGCCGGTCACATTTCTCAGTGAAAGAGTTCGAGGTATTGTATTTCTCCGATAGGGCCACTGATGGAGCACTGATGCATTGGCCTGCTTTTCTGATCATATGCCTCGCACTACCAGTGCAGTGAGGGAATCTATCGAGGAGAATGGATCCATCACTTTTCAGAACCAATGTGGCATTCATGTTGATTCTTTTAGAACTTTTGAAGTTTTACCTGTCTGCCACCGCTGTCTCTTTCAATGACACATCTTACATTCAAAAGAAAGGTATTTGCATAGGGTCATGTGTCGCCCCTGTACTTTGCGACATCTTTCTAGCAAAATGTGACAGGGACATAGCCAACACGATTGCCGGCGCACATGTTACTCGTATTTTTCGTTATGTAGATGACTACCTTGTCCTCCTGAGAGAAAGACCTGTTGACAATGAGAATCAGACACTTTGCCACATAAGATCTTCCTTCTTAGAACAAGCCGAAGGTCTCAAGTTTACATATGAGTCGCCAGAAAATGACACACTCCAGTTTTTGGACATCAGACTAACGTTTATGGACGATCACACTTGTTGGGTGTATTCGCCACGTTCGAAGAAGAGACTACTACCATACGACTCGGCGCATTCCAAGCTCATTAAGCGAGCAATCGTCACCAATTGCTTCACAACAGCACTAAAAAAGTCATGCCACCATTCAGCCATGAAGAGTTTCGAAAATCAAGTCCAACGACTATTGTGCTCAGGGTTTCCAAGTTCGATCTTATTTGAAATTGCCGAAAAGCTACTGACTTCAAAGAGACGACAAAGACAAAGAGAAAAAGAAAGCGTCCTGCCATATTGCCATATCTGCATCGCTTATCGCATAACATCAAGAAGGTGGCATCCAAATACGATGTTCAGATAGTACTATCGGCACCAGACAAGCTAAAAAAACTCTGCCCAAAAATAAACAACACGAAAGGAGAACAGGGAGGATGCCAAGTTAATCACCAGCACAAGTATGTTGAATGTAACAGCAGAGTGGTCTACGAAATACCATTATCATGTGGCCAAGTCTATATCGGGCAGTCGGGTCGTTGTATTAACGTTAGATTAAGAGAACATGACCTCGCACTGAAAGCATCACCCGCAGGACATCTCGCGGTACATGTTCGGGACTGCAACTGCACCCCATTATTCAAAAACACAAAAATCTTAAAACGTCTAAACGAAAAAACAAGTAGGGAAATTTGCGAGGCACATATGATCACAAGAAAAGCAGGCCAATGCATCAGTGCTCCATCAGTGGCCCTATCGAAGAGAGAAATACAATACCTCGAACTCTTTCACTGAGAAATGTGACCGGCGGTGGTTCGAGCACAGAAAACTGCGGCAAGGTCACCGTGAAAAGTGTCTCTCCACCCTTAAGATCACAGATCACAGAAGTATCGGTGTCCTGGAAGAAAACGACGTCGTGGATGACTGTGTGCAGCTACTGCTGTCGTCGTTACTACGTACACAGATGTACAATCTAAAACAATCAACCTTCACCTTTTTACCTAAAAAAATGTCTTTTCAACCTTGTTATATCATTTTCCTTCATGCTCTTCACCTTTAAATTTCTTTTTCTTTTCTTTTCTTTTCAATCAAAACATTACTACTCTACTTCTTCCTCATCGTTCTCTATTAAAACCAGTTGTAAGTAGCGCTCTTTCCTGTCCTGCTGTCTTCCTTCCTTGTCTTTGCGCTAATTTTAATAATAATGTTTAACCGAGTGTTCCGATGTTTTTTCATTGCTACTGGTGCTTTCGGGAGATGTGGAAACTAACCCGGGCCCCAAGACCGGTCTACGGTCAGATGCCGATGCTCAGCCCGAACCTTCGTTGGCTAATATTATGACTCTGTTGCAAAGTTTAAACACTCGCTCGCAAAGCTTCGAGAAGGGTCAGGCCGGTTTGATCAAATCTGTGGAAGAGATAAAAAAAATCAAAGGTCAATCGAGGCACAAGTTGCTGACATTGGCACCCGGCTGTCCAATCTAGAATCGCGATCACTCGCGCTAGATGATCTGTCACAGGATTTCCGAGTCATGCAGCAAACGATTCAAGTAGCTCGCAAAGAGAACACCACCCTAGCAGCGCGACTCAGTGATTTTGAAGATAGACTGCGTCGTGATAATCTCATATTTCACGGCATTTCCGATTCGCCCTCTGAATCATGGTCCCAAACAGAACAAAAGTTGACGACCTCTTTACTGGAATGTACCAACTTTCAACTGACTCCAGATAACATTGAGCGAGCACACCGCCTGGGCGTGTTTCATGCCAACAAGTGCCGACCGATCATCATTAAGTTTTCATCATTTAAGATACGGGAGAAGGTGCTGTCATTACGTTCTAGCTTGAGAGCGTCGCGTGTTTC
Organism: Ixodes ricinus; assembly: GCA_037355805.1. Lineage (NCBI taxonomy): Eukaryota > Metazoa > Arthropoda > Arachnida > Ixodida > Ixodidae > Ixodes > Ixodes ricinus. Next base: position 6,175 of record JAZHYW010033037.1, on the reverse strand, counting down.
GGTCTGTGAAGACTATTGCCCTGAAACACGTCTGGCCAGGAGAAAATTGATCGAATTTGGGAAAACACAATCGTCTGTTTTTCAATTACGGTACAACAAATTAATTGTAAACAAAAAATGTTATGTTTATGACGCTTCGGCGGATAGTGTTCATGAAACGGCTTTGACTAACAGTACCCCTGTTACTTCGAACTTAACTACACCTGTATCTTGTGAGACCGTTCACTCTGGAGAAGTCGTTCATTCTGGTGGTGCCGCTTCTGAAGGAATCGCTCGTTCTGGGGTCACCATTAATCCTGATGATTCATTATAGGAAACTAGGAGGGGTGGTGGCCCGCAGTGCACGCGCCATAATGTATCTGTGCTTTTTACTAACATTCGTAGTGTTATGAACAAAAGACAAGAACTTCATTCTGTCATTGATTCTTGTGAAGCGGATATTGTTGTTTTAACTGAGACTTGGTTATCTGCAATGGTTCGGGACAACGAAATTTTTTATGGTTCCAAGCGTTTCAACGTGTACCGATGTGACAGAGAGGCTAGAAGTGGAGGTGGTGTACTTATTGCCATTACCGAAGCTCTTATTTCGTTCAGTGTAAATGTACCATGTGACCTGGAAATTGCTTGGGTGTGTGTAGTGATGAATTTTAAAAGATGCATTCTTGGTATTTGCTACCGTCCTCCTCAGTGTAGCTCCAGCTTCGTAAACAAGTTACATGATGCTATCCATCTTGTAATAACGCGTTTTCCTGACTCTCCAATTTTTCTTTTCGGCGATTTCAATTTCCCTAATATCGTGTGGTTAGACCATTACCCTGTTCTAAGCCTATCCTCATCTCAGTGCAGCGAGTTTGTAAACATGTGTTCAGACTTCAACCTTCGTCAACTGGTTAACCAGCCTACTAGAGTTACTGCGAGCAGTTCAAGTATACTGGACTTAGTCCTTACCACTTGCCCCGACCTTGTCTCGCCAATTTCTTATTTGTCCGGCCTTAGTGACCATTCAGTATTGCACTTTTATTTCAAAGTTCAAAGAATCAAACCTGTTAAAAACGCAAAGCTAATAAGAGATTATAGTAAGGCCAATTTCGCAGCTATTAACGAACAACTTTGTGTATTTATGGATTCCTTTTTGCTGACTTTCGACCAACGCACGGTCCAATACAACTGGAATTTGTTTAAAGAAATCGTACACAGACTTACAAATACGTACATTCCATGTCGTGTCATAAAATATGTCGTACAGTCACCATGGTATAACGTTACTCTAAATAGACTTGCCAATAAAAGAAGCGTTTGTTCCGTGCGGCAAAAGGCTCAACAAGCGAAAGTCGTTGGGCATCATATAAACTAGCCGAACAGAGTTATAACAATGCTGTTAGAGATGCTAAGTTTACCTTTTTCACTACAACGTTACCGTCAATGTTAATGAACAATCCCAAACAGTTTTGGAATGTCGTAAATCAGAAAGAAGGTTATTTTGTATCGCTAACGGATGGGGATGGAGAGTTGGTGCCAAGAGATGATTGTGCGAATTTACTGAACGATACATTTTCAAGGGCTTTTTCCGCCGTTGGAGACTGTCCCAACCCGGAATTTCAATCACCGAACTTTTTCCCAATGTTTCCAATATCAATTGATCCTGCAGGTATAATTAAACTAATCGATTCCCTTAAATTGTCCTCATCCACTGGTGTTGATGAAATTAATTCTAAATTTTTGAAGAGCACTAAGGAATACTCATCTATCATTTTGGCTAAAATTTTTCAGCAATCCTTAGAGGAATCATGTCTGCCTGATGATTGGAAAGTGGGGAGGGTGGTTCCTCTACACAAGGGCGGGAGTAAGCATTCACCCAACAACTTTCGTCCAATATCTTTAACAAGCGTTCCTTGCAAAATTTTCGAACACGTCATCTACTCCCACCTTGCCAACTTTCTTGATTCTAATGCATTTTTCAGTCTGTGCCAACATGGCTTTCGTAAAACATTTTCCTGTGAAACGCAACTTCTATCTTTCACTCATAATCTGCATTCCATTCTTGACCGCGGGTCCCAGGCGGACTGCGTATTCCTCGATTTCTCGAAAGCTTTCGATAAGGTCAGTCACCAATTATTGCTTTTTAAGCTGAGTAAACTTAATATTGACTTAAGCGTTCTTCAGTGGATTCAACATTTTCTGTCTCATCGCTCACAGTTCGTAACTGTTAATGGCTCTAATTCCCATTTAACCCCAGTTAACTCTGGTGTTCCGCAAGGTTCGGTTTTAGGACCATTACTCTTTCTTATTTACATCAACGATCTGCCAGCCATCATTTCATCCTCTGTGTGTTTATTTGCAGATGATTGCGTTATTTACCGAGAAATTTCTACCGACAGTGACACAACCTTATTGCAGTCAGATCTTATCTCAATATCTAAGTGGTGCCGCACATGGCTAATGGAACTAAACATCACCAAGTGCAAGTCAATGCGTGTGTCCCGTCGTAATGCCGTTTGTCCTACTTACTACCTTAATAGCGCTCCACTGGAGCCCGTGCACTGTTATAAATACCTTGGCATCCACATAACATCTGATCTTTCATGGAATATTCATATTGAACATGTTATTAACAATGCTAACCGCATGCTAGGCTTTTTAAGAAGGAATTTTAGTTCTGTGCCGTCATCTCTTAAACTTCTTCTTTATAAATCACTTGTTAGATCGAAGCTGGAGTACGCAGCCTCCGTTTGGGACCCCGGGATGGAATACCTCGTTCAATCATTGGAGGCCGTCCAGAACAAATCCGCACGTTTCATACTTTCCAACTACCACCGTACTTCTAGTGTAACCTCCATGAAACTATCGTTATCATTACCCACTCTTGCTTTACGTAGACAATATTCTCGTCATTCCCTTTTTCACAAAATTTATCATAATCCGGCCATGCGTCACAATCTACTAACCCCTCCGTACTATATTTCACGTCGTTTAGATCATAAGAACAAAGTGGGCGTCTTTCCATGCAATACTAATGCATTTTTTATTCATTCATTCCGCGCACTTCTGTAGAATGGAACCACCTTCCTCATGACATTGCCACCATTGATGACCATTGCATTTTTAAAGATGCTCTATATAACTTGTTATTTTTTTGATATATGACTGTGCTTATTTTGCCTTTTTGTTACTCCTTTGTATTTTCCACTCCCCTCTGTAATGTCTTCGGACCTTGAGGGTAAATAAATAAATAAAAAATAAATAAAACTAGCCCACCAGATGATACTAATTCAATTTCTTTCTTCTACAATGGGCCCTTTTCCACCTACGTCTCACCTGGACTCAGTTTCTTTTTATATAAACGTGATAGCTATGTCAACGTGCAAGGCGAGATTCTATTCATTCGCCATCAGGAATGGAGTTGTCCCACACGAATTCTATGGGTTGTTCGGCTGTGCAAGACCTTCTGCACACCATACCAAGAGGATATGCAAGATTGTACGTTCTGAGTTGTGGCGACAAGTCCGGTACTACAGACAGTGCCTTTGGGTGCTTGCTGGCGGCGTGGACTCCGGTGGTGGTGGTAGCCAAGGACAAGGACAAAGATACAAAGCCTATTTGGACACAGCAAGCAAGCTGACGGAGTTTCTCTGGTGGTCCTACGTACCTCAACTCAGCAGCCTCCGTGCCAAAAGCAAGCAACATACAGGCGAGTGCGTCACTTTACTTGGTGTTCCTCCACTGCCTGTTGAAATTGCCAACGTCCTTAAAAAGGTCCAAAATTTTGCACTACACCGAAGAGAGAAGGCGTACAACTCTTGTCCACGGTCCACGACATAGCTGCAAAAACGCAAGAATATGACAGATCGAGATGTATAGAAGACTGCGTCGACGTATTGTTAAAAACGAATCACTTGGAAGAAAGAAAGAATGTGTTTTTTCCAATTGTTGATTATTTCCGAAAACATGATCTAAACCTATTATTATCTGACAAAGAAGGAGGTTTTGTGGTGTCAAATAGGGCTACCTACTTAGAGAAAGCCAGTTGTGCCATAGAAAAGAACTTCAACCAGTTAAAAGGCTTCAAAGCAAAAACTGTAAAGGCTAAGGCAATTCAGTTGTGCAACAATCTTGAATTGGAACATTTAAAGAAACTCATCACAGCATCCAAGAAAGACCAACTGGATATGTTTTTACAGCCAAAACGCACAAACAAGGATGCCCCTTCCGTGTTATTGTAACGGAAAAAGGTTCTTGGCAGGCAAACGTGTCCCAATTCCTCCTACGTCATCTTTCCACTCTTCGACTCAATGACCCATTCTTGTTGTCTAACTCTGATGATCTAGTGCTATATCTACAGCAGAACAAGGCGGCAGTCCGCTATGGATTTTCCCTAGATGTAGAAGATCTGTTCTACTCCATCCCTCACACCCAGCTGTTCAGTGCAGTGAGGGAATCTATCGAGGAGAATGGATCCATCACTTTTCAGAACCAATGTGGCATTCATGTTGATTCTTTTTTAGAACTTTTGAAGTTTTACCTGTCTGCCACCGCTGTCTCTTTCAATGACACATCTTACATTCAAAAGAAAGGTATTTGCATAGGGTCATGTGTCGCCCCTGTACTTTGCGACATCTTTCTAGCAAAATGTGACAGGGACATAGCCAACACGATTGCCGGCGCACATGTTACTCGTATTTTTCGTTATGTAGATGACTACCTTGTCCTCCTGAGAGAAAGACCTGTTGACAATGAGAATCAGACACTTTGCCACATAAGATCTTCCTTCTTAGAACAAGCCGAAGGTCTCAAGTTTACATATGAGTCGCCAGAAAATGACACACTCCAGTTTTTGGACATCAGACTAACGTTTATGGACGATCACACTTGTTGGGTGTATTCGCCACGTTCGAAGAAGAGACTACTACCATACGACTCGGCGCATTCCAAGCTCATTAAGCGAGCAATCGTCACCAATTGCTTCACAACAGCACTAAAAAAGTCATGCCACCATTCAGCCATGAAGAGTTTCGAAAATCAAGTCCAACGACTATTGTGCTCAGGGTTTCCAAGTTCGATCTTATTTGAAATTGCCGAAAAGCTACTGACTTCAAAGAGACGACAAAGACAAAGAGAAAAAAGAAAGCGTCCTGCCATATTGCCATATCTGCATCGCTTATCGCATAACATCAAGAAGGTGGCATCCAAATACGATGTTCAGATAGTACTATCGGCACCAGACAAGCTAAAAAACTCTGCCCAAAAATAAACAACACGAAAGGAGAACAGGGAGGATGCCAAGTTAATCACCAGCACAAGTATGTTGAATGTAACAGCAGAGTGGTCTACGAAATACCATTATCATGTGGCCAAGTCTATATCGGGCAGTCGGGTCGTTGTATTAACGTTAGATTAAGAGAACATGACCTCGCACTGAAAGCATCACCCGCAGGACATCTCGCGGTACATGTTCGGGACTGCAACTGCACCCCATTATTCAAAAACACAAAAATCTTAAAACGTCTAAACGAAAAAACAAGTAGGGAAATTTGCGAGGCACATATGATCACAAGAAAAGCAGGCCAATGCATCAGTGCTCCATCAGTGGCCCTATCGAAGAGAGAAATACAATACCTCGAACTCTTTCACTGAGAAATGTGACCGGCGGTGGTTCGAGCACAGAAAACTGCGGCAAGGTCACCGTGAAAAGTGTCTCTCCACCCTTAAGATCACAGATCACAGAAGTATCGGTGTCCTGGAAGAAAACGACGTCGTGGATGACTGTGTGCAGCTACTGCTGTCGTCGTTACTACGTACACAGATGTACAATCTAAAACAATCAACCTTCACCTTTTTACCTAAAAAATGTCTTTTCAACCTTGTTATATCATTTTCCTTCATGCTCTTCACCTTTAAATTTCTTTTTCTTTTCTTTTCTTTTCAATCAAAACATTACTACTCTACTTCTTCCTCATCGTTCTCTATTAAAACCAGTTGTAAGTAGCGCTCTTTCCTGTCCTGCTGTCTTCCTTCCTTGTCTTTGCGCTAATTTTAATAATAATGTTTACCTCAGTGGCCGGAACTAGTCGGAACTGCTCTTGCGCCCAGGCCACTCGTAAGTTTTAGCGGTGGTCGCAATGCGAACTGTGCGTAACACGACGCCCATGCAACTGATCACAAGGGTTGAAATCACGTT